>CM042554.1:16280694-16495694 GCA_023630585.1 Cranoglanis bouderius
GATTCCCGCCACTGCTCTGTGTATGCGGAGTTTGCATGCTTCGGGCGTTTCCTCCGGGTACTCTGGTTTCCTCCCCCAGTCCAAAGACATGTGCTGTAGGCTGATAGGCATTTACAAATTGTCCGTAGTGTTTGAATGTGTGTGTGATTGTGCCCTGTGAAGGGTTGGCACCTCATCCAGGGTGTTCCCCGACTCGTGCCCCGAGTCCCCTGGGATAAGCTCCAGGCCCCCCATGACCCTGTGTAGGATAAACGGTACAGAAAATGGATGGATAATAATAATAATAATAATAATAATAATAATAATGGTAGTAGTATTAGAAGTATTAGTAGTATGGAAGATATAAGATGTCCTAATCCACATTTTCCCATGTTTATTAGTGAAATTGCTGTTGTTTTAAAGAATATAAGTTGCTTAAACTGTTAATATTGGTCTGATTAAATCACTGTTAAATATTTTTTCATTATGGTTTGAAATTATCTATGAGCTACACCTGAATCAACCAAGACATCAGCAATCCTTTGGACTTATTTGCCATTACATTACCGCCACGTATGCCTGTGTGACCTCTTAAATTCCCCATATATCTGACAACTTTATTAATGAGCACATCACTCTCTCTGTAAGCTGAATCATCCATCATTTGTACTCTGTATAAAATCAAGTATTATTTTTCTCCAAGGACAACATTGGCACCTGGAGTCTGAAGTGTTGACTTCACTGACAGGAAAGACTAATGACAAAGCATCTCCGGGCTAAATTTTGTCAACTCCCACACTCAACTTGTCTTTGACTAATTACACACGTTTCCACAGTTCTGTATCGAAGCAGTAAAGAGCCTTATTTTGCCCTAAGTCACAGACTTGAGTGGTGACATCAAACATCAAATGTAGGAAGGAGAGAGAGGGAGAGAGAGAGAGAGAGAGAGGGAGAGAGAGAGAGAGAGATGAAACCACTAGGTGACAGACTGCATGTTGACCTGCTTGTCTGAGTTTTTGACATGACAGGAAAGATTAAATACATTGATTTCTCTACATTAAGAGGTTGTTGGGATTTTTTTGCCTTCTGGTAAAATAAAATATCAACTGTGCATTCTCACGAAATAGTTAGGACTTGGTGAATAAAAAAATGTAAGTAGTTCTTGGCTACGTTTATTGCCAAAAAAGTACCAGATGCCTTCGTAATGGCTAGAAGTCAGACTCATCAGACTAACGTGTCATGGACAGTATGGACAGGGGTTTGGATGCAAGTGCATGTTTATTGATGCAAATGGAAAAGCAGACAAATACAAAGGGCAAAGATACAGTCCTAAACATACAGTGGTTCAAGTGATCAACAAATAAGCTAGAAGAAGCAAAGCAAATTATGCAAATAAACTAAAGAAACAGAGTCGAAATGTGAGTAATTTTTGATAAGGTGAATTTTTATATGAGGAGACTTTTATGTAACATTTATTTTTGAAGAAGCCTTCAGTGTCAGCGCTTTGTAACAGTCAGAGTCGTCCATCACAGGAATGTCTTTAGGACAGACGGCTTTGCACTTTGCACATTTCTTGGTAACATGTTTTTAAAAATTTTTTTTTTAATTTGCATTTTTTTTATTACCTTGATAGAGAGAAAAACAAAGGCTGGTAAGGGAAGGACTGTTTATAGCTACTATAACATAACTGATAACAGGAAGTATTTTTTCCCCCCTGATGATCAACAACATTAAATGTAACTTTAAATGGACACAATGTATGATGTGTCATTCTTTAATAAATAAAAAAAAATTAAAAATTAAAAAATACAAAATACAAAAATTAGTGTTGACAAATCGCAGTAGTGTAAGAGGAATAAAACACTTCACAACGTGCTGTTACTTGAAAAGTAACTCCACTTTGCGATGAGCTGCATCACACCACCCCATCATTAATTGTTTTCCTATAACAGCATGTATTTTATTACTCACTTACTGTAGCAAATACATAAAATTATATAGATACACATATATATATATATATATATATATATATATATATATATATATATATATATATATATATATATATATATATATATATATATATTATAGAACTGCAAGTGTTAACAGTTATTTCAATTAAAATGTTGTAGGAATGTCAGAAAACTTGGCAGATTAAACAATCTTGGAAACGTTTTTTAGAATAACAACATTCGGGAAACTAAAATTCTTTGCTGGGTTTACCAGTACAGTGTTAATAGAGATGATAAAAAAAATCGTCTTACTCTCCATCCTTTATGCTTTATCTCTCACTCACCACCAGGAGTGCTCTCAGTGTGTCATAAGGCCTGGAATGAGTGTATGTATGTGTGTATGTGTGTACGTTGTGTATCTTTGCAGCAGTTGCGACAGACAGCCATGTACAGGGGATCCTTGAAACTGCTAGTTTCTGGTTGATGCTTGTCTGCTTCTTCTCTGACACTGCTTCTTCTCTGCCCTCCAGCCCTGACTTCATTCATGCTGCTTCTTGCTCTCTCACACTCTCCATCTCTGTCTAACTCCTTCTCCATCCTCTGTGTCATAACAGTGCCCGAGGCCAGAAGCAGTATTTCATGAGGGAGATGGGAGTGTACTTATCAAAAATAATTTGGTATACAGGTGTAAACTGAACCCAAGACAAATATTAAAAGGAAGAACATTTGACAAGCGGTGGTGCTTAGATCACTACCTGGCATATAAAAGTAACCCAGACATGTAGTAAAATCTGCTGAAGGCTGCTTAAGCTTGAGTGACATGTGTTATGTTGGTGCCCCTTTTTTTTTTTCTTCTTCTCGGTCTGAGGTTACATGGGCCGACCTTTCCCGCCTTTCCTCCAGCGACAAGGCATCTTTCAGTCCTCTCCTATCATACACACATATGCACAAACACCTGAGTACCAGAGGCAGGAGATGCTGTCCAGGTGTGTTAAAAAGTGTATGGAATGACTCTGTTGACCCAAAATTCCTTTTGGAAAGTATAGAGAGCAAAATATTAGAATACAACATGGAAAGTATCAGATCTCACCTTCTAGGCTTGGCATGGCTATCGTGGTTTGCGCATTTGCATGTTATACAGAGATGCATTTTCTTTTCCCTCTTTTCAGGCAGGTGATGGCGGTTGTGGTGGAAGCTGCATGTTGGCCATTTGTTCACAATTCACATTCTTCATCCAGATAATCTGGTCCTTTTCATCAGGAAGTAATAGGATGTGAGGATGGTAGCAGTTTTGGGGAACATTCTGAACAATTCTGCTCATCCCGTCCATGACGTAATATCCAGGAGCACCTTTAACTGGTTTATTCCATCACAGTGTTTGAAGAAGCGCTATTGGGGCTCTTTTCTGATATCCAGTTCCATAACACCAGTCAGTATAAATAAATGTAAAATACTTATTAATCACTTGCAATACATCACTGCTTGGGTAATATTTGCAAACACTTATGTGACTCTTCCTTCACACTAAACCCATAACCTCACATCTCACACAGACATACTGAATGGGAATGTTTCAGTCAGAATGTTCTGCATGCTTTTTGTGCACTGTGTGTATGTGCAAATATATGTAGTTTGTGTAATTAGGTGTATTTATCCCATCTTTTTCTTCTGTCCAAATTTCCCTGTTGGGGATCAGTAAAGTATGTCTATTTGTATAACATGTGGGGGCATGTTTTAACATTTTGTTCAGGAACATTTTCAAGCATTTTATGTGCATGGTTTTAGTTCCTGGGCTGTAGTTCCATGAATCCTTTCAATTCTTTTGTCAGAAAAGTACACTTTTACCAGGAACTTTGGGGATGATCTCTGATTGGTTAATCACAAGCTTCAAAGAATGACCCCTGTAACTGCTTGTTTTATATCCAGGGTAGTGCAACACAACTGACAAAGCAGAATATTTACTTAATTTTTTACATAAACAAGTGAAAAATGTTCCCTGAAGGGTATTTTGTACACTCTTCTAGTGGCATGTGGAGACAGCAATGGACTCAGGATGTGAAACTGCTCGCCGGGCAGCGGGTTAACATCATATTTTATTCAACAAATAAAATATGAACCCGATTTCTCGGCTTCCTCCATATTCACTGTGTTAATGTCCTGTTTTTGCTGCATGCTGAAATGATATCACTGCTAGAGTACAATGAAGTACAGTGGAAACACAAAACAGGAACCCGTCCAGGAACTTTCAAGAGAGTACCAGAACTTTTTAGTTCCACAAAAGGTTCAGTAATCATGGAGGAAATTCCCCTATTGAGTAACTGCAATCAGGAATGAATGTGAAAGTGCCAGCCAGATGTGAGAAATCAAATCCAGTCAAATCTGGAACCTTGTAAACTTTTATATACAGTATTTCTCTCCCTGTCTTTCTCTCATACGCTCTCATTCTCTCTCTAACGTAGTCTTTCCCTCTGAACACGAGGACCTTGCAGCTGCCAGCAACGCATAAACACACATCGTGCCCTGTGGCTATACCACCTGTGAGAAGGGACACCTTTGCCCCTCCAGCATCACCCTTCTAAAGAGATGAGAGATCTTGTCTCATATCGTTTGCTCTCTCTCTCTCTCTCTCTCGATCTCATGACAATATCATAAACAACACTTCAGATTGGGCATTCCTCCTTTACCCGCATGCACTGATTGACAGCTCATGATGTCCACCCGTTGACATAAAGAGGTCATGTAGGAGTGGGGCGCATACTGGTGCTCTTGGTTCCTTCGGGTTTAAAAAACAAAACAAAACTATGAATTTTTTTTGTAAAGAGTGTCTATTTGCATCCATTTGCCCACAGAGTACAGTTGAATCTTGGTAAGAGGTCGATATAGAGTGTGTGCATGTGCACGTGCATCTGAAAAAGTGAATGGGTGTGTGTATTTGTGTGTATTTGTGCGTGTCTGTGTCTGTGTGAAGGGAACAGTCCGCTCCGGCTGGTATCTTTCCTTATCTCCTGCATAGCTTGTTGATCTGGGAAAGTCTTGCTTTCACTACTAATGGAGGTCAGAATAGAAGAGAGAACTTGCTACTTGTGTGTGTGTGTAAGAGGTGTGTGTAATTATATTTTCACCTTTATATCATTAAGAGTTCTGACTGACGATCATATTTTGTGTTATTAATCACTGTGCACAGTGTTGCCGTGTGTGTTTGCTCAGCAGAGGGCACTGCTCTGGTGTGTTAAGCCCTGTAGCAGCAGATAGTGTGTGCGTGGGGTGAGTGTGTTTTGCTGTGTGCTGGTGGGTTCATGCTTCAGGCCTCCAGGTGTTTCTGTAGAAGTGCTGTGCATATGCTGATGGGAAATCCTCCCTCACCACTTTCCCAGCTCTCAGGCACCAAGTTGGGATTGCTGGAAGACTTAAACCCAGATTATGTGTGTGCATGTTTGTGTGTGTGTGTGTGTGTGTGTGTGTGTGTGTGTGTGTGTGTGTGTGTGTGTGTGTGTGTGTGTGTGTGTGTGTGTGTGATTGTGTAACAGGTATCAGAGGCACTGGCAAAAGGATGAGCATGAGAGCATGATTAAGAGTCCGGACATCTCATACTGTTTAGGATAATAGTATGCGACCCGTGGTTGGTGAAACTAAGAAGTTGAAGATCGAAAAAAAGACCAGGCGACGTTTTTCCGATCTTCGTCCAGTTGTCATAGTTTCAGATCCCTGTTTTCGGCTGACCAGACTGCCGTTGTTCGACGTTTTGTGTGTTGTGAAATGTTTTTCTGCTCACCACGGTTGTAAAGAGTGGTTATTTGCGTGACCTGTCAGCTCGAACCAGTCTGGCCATCCACTCACTGGATGTTTTTTGTTTTCCTCACCATTCTGTGTAAACTCTAGAGACCATTGTGTGTGGAAATCCCTGGCGATTTTCTGAAATACTCAAACCAGGTTGGTGCAGTCCGGCACCAACAACCATGCACCAACAACCAAGTCACTCCTCATTCTGATGTTTCATTAACTGAAGCTTGTATCTGCATGATATTATGCCTTGTACTGCTGCCACATGATTGGCTGATTGGATAATTGCATGAATGTGTGCAGGTGTTCCTAATAAACTGCATACTGAGTGTACATCTATATATCTGATGGCTAATCAGCTACAGAACTTTTCTTTAAACATGACATCTTTCTTTTGGCGACAACATTCTTTGTATCAGTCACTTACTTTATTTACTGATGTACTTACTTGCACTTATTCACTTGCCCACTTACTCCTCAATCACTCTCACGTCTCCATTCATTCACTCATGCACTTTTTTGCTCACTGAGTGAACTAACACACTTACCAATGAACACAAATCACCCTCACTGAGACGGTACTCTGTCCAGAGGTATGGACAGAGCGAGGAGTGCAGGCTTAGTTGGATCTAGTTATGAAGGGATAAAAGGATAAAAGGATGAAGAGCAGTATGAAGGGCAAAATGAAAGGATATGGAAGCAGGAGTGTGTGAGCGATGAAGGATGGAGAGAGAGAGAGAGAGAGAGAGAGAGAGAGAGAGAGAGAGAGAGAGAGAGAGAGAGAGAGAGAGAGAGAGAGAGAATGACAAAAGTATGCAAAGGAACAAAGGAAGAGTGCAGCAGAAGAATGTGAAGGTAGAGGGATGGTGGGACGGAGGGACAGAGGTATGGAGGCGCTTATCCCATCATAGCTCCAGGCTCTGGGTGTTCATGAGCAACAACATTAGTCATTTCATATTTCATATCTCTCTCTCTCTCTCTCTCTCTCTCTCTCTCTCTCTCTCTCTCTCTCACACACACACACACACACATACACTTATTTTCTCTCTCTTTTCTTCTCTCTCTTTCTCATCACACGTACGCTGAATGTACAGTGGCCTTTGCCATCAGGTTCACGGTTCATATTAACAAGGATTCGCTTCAGGCAGCAGCAGGCTAGCCGCCATGCTACGCTAAACATCCATGTGTACCAATCGGTGATGTATAAACCTGCAATCTACCTAAAAATATGTAACTCGCTACATGTAAAAGACTTTTGCTAAGCAACAGGGAATAATATTTATGAAAATGTCGAGAGTCAATGACCCTCTGACCTCAGCTCTCGGCCCCTTTAAAGAGAGAGGCGTAATCCTGTGTGACTCGTTTGTGGTTGTCCATTTGCTTTTTAGTGCTTTTAATGTCTGCTAGTGTAACTATCAGTGGTTTCAAAAGGGGTTGAAGGACTATTATTTGGCATTAGACATTTCTCTCTCTCTCTCTCTCTCTCTCTCTCTCTCTCTCTCTCTCTCTCTGTGTGTGTGTGTGTGTGTGTGTGTTTCCTGTTCGTTAGTCTAAAGATGGCAGATAAAGTGTCTCGTCCTGAGGGAGTAGCAGATTTATCTTCTTTACTCCACTGAGAAAACAAGCCGGAGTTGTCACCACACACACACACACACACACACACACACACACACACACACACACACACACACACACACACACACACACACACACACACACAGTTCCCTGGTGGAGGCCTCTGTCTTTGGGATGTGTGCGTGAGAAGTGGACTATGTTCTCTCTGGATGCTCGGTTGTGGGGAAATTAAGGCTTTACTATTCATTATTAAACTAGCTCTGTGGCAGCCTCTTCAGACCCCATGAGGGTCACCGCACTGACCTCTACACACACACACACACACACACACACACACACACACACACACACACACACACACACACACACACACACACACACACACACACACACCTCTGGAAAGCAGCGTTTACAGAAAGTCTGACATCTGACATAGTTTCTCTGTAAATCCTAATACTCGAGGGTACAATGAGGATTTCAATTGACGTGATCCGGATATGATTTTATTAAGTCTGAGTGAATTGAATACATGTAATAAACCCTTTCATAGATGTGATTTAGGATCAAAGTCGAGGTGGCAAGGCTCATTTCACAGGGGTCATCCATGTAGCCATGTCATTAACACTCTATAGGACCTTGCTTCTCTTATTTAGTCATACAGTATATTTTCATATTTCAGTAACATGATGGCGGCTATGTTATGTTATGTTATGTTGGGTCGTGTGTTGCGTTGTATTTAATGTTGTATTGTATTTGTGGTACTGTGCTGATTGTACAGATCGTCCCATTTATTGTCTTGTCCAAGGTGCACTGCCGATTTTTTCTTTCTTTCTTTCTAATTTCGCTTGTCAGGTTTGTTCACTGTTGTCACTTTCTGTAATGTTGCACTGTTTTGCTCTACTGTAGACTTGTAGATGTCTAGAGTGACAGTGAAGCTCTCTAATCAGTCCCTCCAGGATTTAGCGATTTTGCGATCGCAGAAATGAACGCAAAATCAGGCGAACTCCGCGATATTCAGAGGAGCTTGCAATTTTTCAAAATTACCGCAGGTTTTCCGCAGATTTGGGCTGAGACGCGTCATGTGACGTCATCACAACGCTCATTCAGTCAAAGCCCTCTTCGATTCACCTGTGTAGAACGTGAGTACAGCTGAAAGGTCTCGTTTACCAACAAACATCACTGCGAAAGAGCGTGGAAACTATTTTGTGCGATTGCAATTTCGGCAATTCATTTTTGGCTGCAACAATCACGCGCACACACACACACACACACACACACACACACACACACACACACACACACACACACACACAAAAACCTCAGTGAAATCTTATATGGACTGTCTAATATCCATATAAACCTATAATACCCTATTTATAAATCTATAATACTTCATTTTTGAGTTCCACATTATAACCTTAAGTGCCTGGTCACCTTAACTGAATAGGTATAAAATTACGCCAGTCACACAATTCTAACCTCCAGTAAGTTAGAAAAGTTCACCACAACTTACTGCTTTTACCATGACACACAGCTATTATGCCTTTATTATGACACTTTGTGGTAATTTTGGTTCACATTCTGAACTATGATACCACTACCATAATCTGACTGTAGTACTTTAAGCATAGTTATCATAGTATATCTTAAACCATAATATTTCAAAAGCAGATTTGGCATACTGTATGAAGTACTAATAGACTATGTAATACTAGCAAAATACGGTTGTTAACATGATACAAACGAATGGTTCAAATCTTGTAACACCTGGAGCTGTTTTTTTTTTTTCTCTTCTCTCCTTCAAAAGTTCAAGAATAAAAAGCCCCTAGCTTTAATAAACAAATATGTTACATATTTTCCTGATGTGCTTCATAATTGAATCGTTTGATTATACCTCTATAACTGACTGTGGGGGTGTGTGAAATTTTTAAGTGACGTTTGATGAGGTTTGCTGTAGGCCAATGACCGTCTCTCTCTGCTTCATTAAATCTCTGGTTTCTGTGTTAGAGACGTCAAACAGTGACTCACCGTCTGCTGTCTGTAGATGGTCTCACATGGATACATGAAAGATTTGCACGCCCCCCCCCCCCCCCCCCAAAAAAAAAAAAAACAGTTTATTTCCAGTGTCACACTTTGTTTGGTGGATAAGAACTGCTGCTGTAATCATAAATACTCATCCCAGGACTCATATTCACAGCATCTTTTCAACACACTGTTCAAAGTGTTCACTTTTGAGTTCGGACCCTCTTGACGTTTCTTCGTCGTGTCATCTCGGGGAGTTCTTTCCTTGCCACTAACGGCTCTGGCTTGCACGTTATGGATCTGAATCTACATCTTGACTTCTGTAAAGTTGCCGTGTTCAAAGCACTATACCAATAAAATTGTACTTAATTGAAACCTGAAACATAAATGACAGTTGTCCATCATCACTCCTTCCTTGCAGTATTCTGTCTCTCTTTCTTTTAAATACCCTGAGGGGCAAAAATTCCTTTGTTGAAGCATGTGTCTGTCTAAGTGCTTATCCCTGTGTGTGTGTGTGTGAGAGAGAGAGTGTGTGTTTCTATGGTTTTGAAACAAGGAAACAAGAACGAAATCACCTTTATCCCCAAAGCAAGCGTATGATGAGACTTGTTGTCTTGTAGACATTAAATCTGTTCCACTTGGCCTCCTACACCCTATCTATCCCTCCCTTTCTCTCCTGATTGCTCTTTTTAATAAAGATAAGTGCTGATAAACAGTGATTAGGAGGGTCTGCTCTGTGGGGCTGCCCCGGCAGCGAGAGTGGGTAATAGCGCAGGTCTATTATAGTCATTACATCTTTACCAAAGGGAGACAGGACATCATGTTATTACCATCACACGCATCAGATAGCGATGGTGAATACCCACATGCTCATATATTACACACACTGCAGCACTGTGTGTGTGTGTGTGTGTGTGTGTGTGTGTGTGTGTGTGTGTGTGTGTGTGTGTGTGTGTGTGTGTGTGTGTGTGTGTGCGTGTGCGTGTGTGTTTTGGGTTTGGGCTTACGGCTGCCATGGCAACTAGCAATAAAACTGTGGATGTGTTACACGCAGTCATCTGCATACTCCAGTCCACAATTTGTATTCATTCATTCATGGAACATTCTTTAACATGTTAAGATTATATGCGACATTCATTAAGATGTTATGGAGAATGTTCACATTCTTCCATTGTTATAAATAAAAGAAGTTTACATGTGCAAAAAACAACAACAACAACAAACAAACAAACAACAACAAAAAAAACCTGCCGTTCTGTCAGTTAATATCCGATACAACTTCCTCTGGCTGAAATCTGTAGCTAAGAGAAATGTCATACATACTGTAGGTCAAGCACCATTCAGAGGTCAGGTGATCTTCTCTTTACTTAAATAGAGAATTAAACACAGCTCCCTTTATTGCTCTGTATACTGTAGTCCCGACTGGGATGTCTAAAGTGCCAAAATTAGAGTGAATATTTGGGTGATTCATAATTGTGTGGGTTTTTTTTTTTTTTTCCAGGTTTGTGTAAAGCCATAATTAATGCCTGTCTTATATCTCACGTGGAGAACTGTATTATCTGTTCCATTTTCCTGTCAGAGGACTGTACTATTTTTTTGGCAATAACATTCACTGAAATTGCCAAGCCTTTATTCATGTGTCATTGGGCATTTGCACTTTCCCGCAATTTACAAAACCAAAACGTGTTGAGCATAAACATGTCCTCCCAGTGTTCGGTGTGTCCCTAGTAAACAAATCTGTTCAGTGCATGTTACTTTTTTCAATATAGTGCTTTGATTGCTTTTAGATATATACGGGTAGAAGAATCATATGATTTTTAAAAACAAATAGACTGACATCATCAAAGATGACGCTGTAACCTGGATCACGAGAATTTCTCTATTAATCCAGTTGCACGAAACGTAAAACTTTTGTTTCAAAATCATCAGTATTGCATTTCAACCATTTAACCTGGTTAGTTTATCTTTAAACTCAGATGTTGATGCTTTATTACATTAAACTCAGATTTATACCTCAGTTACAGTGGTGCTTGAAAGTTTGTAGAGTTTTCTATATCTGCATAAATATGACCTAAAACATCATCAAATTTTTATAAGTAGTAAAAGTAGACAAAGAGAATGGTTCTGTAACCTTTCCCAGCCTGATGAGCACCAACATCTCTTTTTCTGAGGTCCTCAGAAATCCCCTTTGTTCGTGCCATGATACACTTCCACAAACGTGTTGTAGAGATCAGACTTTGATAGATCCCTGTTCTTTAAATAAAACAGGGCACTAACTCACACCTGATTGTCATCCCATTGGTTGAACACGCCTGACTCTAATTTCACCTTCAAATTAACTGCTAATCCTAGAGGTTCACATACTTTTGCCACTCACGGATATGTAATATTGGATATTTTTGTCTCATTTGTTTAATTTGGTTCTCTTTGTCTACTTTTAGGACTCGTATGCAGATATATATATGCATATTAATGCAGATATGTATATAGGGCAGTGGTAGCTCAGTGGTTAAGGTGTTGGGCTACTGGTTGGAAGGTTGTGAGTTCAAACCCCAGCACTGCCACTGTTGGGCCCTTGAGCAAGGCCCTCAACTGCTCAGATGTATAAATGAAATAAAATGTAAGTTGCTCTGGATAAGGGCATCTGTCAAGTGCCATAAATGTAAATACAAATATGTAGAAAATTCTAAAAGGTTCACAAACTTTCAAGCACCACTGTAGGAATTCATTTTAATCTTACCGCATTAGATAGATGGCAGAAAATCAATGATTTCCTGGTTCCACTTTATAATAATACTTTTGTAGTTACACATACACTCTATATTAGGGATGTAATGCAATGTAATCTGCATCTGTATCTGTTTATTCCTCCAAATACCTGTAACTGTATCTGTTTCTATATTTGGATTTAAACCTGAAGTGTAGCATGTCCTGAACCGGAAGAACTGGGTCTTCTTCTTCTTTTTGTGCACGGGCACCATTTACATTTACATTTACATTTATGGCGTTTGGCAGACGCCCTTATCCAGAGCGACTTACAGAAGCGCACCATTTTTAATTCCACTCATGTCGTCATTATTTTTGACGTTCTGATGTCTTGATTTTTTAACTAATTTAACTGGTTCTATTTCCCAACATATAAACAAACCAGTAGCCTAATTTAAACCACCACAACCCTGACCAGGCAGTTACTAAGGATGAATGAACGGACACTGTAAATGCAACGTTCATGTTAACGTTAATGAACATGGTCTTTCTTTGTCCTGCAAGTTACTTATCTGACAGCTCACCTGCATGATAGTAAAAATGTTTTACTGACACCACTAGTCTCAGACAGATGCTCTGTGAACCTTAATGTCAAGTTTTTTAAAACAACAACAACAACAACAACCAGATAGTGTGCGTCCTATTATTCGTATCTGTATTTGTATCTGTTTCTAACCCAATATCTCTTCAACCCAAATAATGTATTCATATTCAGTTACATCCCTACTATACATGCATCTAGATACACAGGTAGTAGTCTCCACAACACACAGTGCTGTTATTTTCGTAGGAGGGGCATATTTGCAACACTTTTAACTCCACTAGAACCTTCAAACTTTCAGTACAGTGTTCCTACCCAGGATATTTATTGTATTCTGCAATTAATTGCATTCGTTTTGAGGGAATAAAATGAAAACATGTCCTGTGTTACAATATACCGTACAACCGAAATGTTCTTAGTGTAATATACTCTAGGCAAAACTACCTTTGTTGGTAATATTTTGTTTCAAAAATCAAACAAACAAGCAAATAATGTAATTGGTGCTAAAGTTGAAATACCACTAATGTACACTCGAGTGAAAACTGACAGAAACCAGAGTGAGACCAGGGCATGTTCATGAGGGTAGTCACCATTCCCTCAGTGGGCTGCATATTGATGAGCTCTCATTTAACTAAAACCGCTCACGTGAGGAGCGTCACACAGGTGTTCGACCACAGAGACGGAGCGATTAGGCCAAAGTTCAAGGTTTATTTCAGGGCGATATATAATATAAACCAGTCTATACAAAGGTTAACATCATACTTTGATAATAAAAATAATTATTATAATTATTAAATAAAGAAGTAGGTCATAAAGTGTTTTTTTTTAAAAAAGGTATATATACTAGTTCAGAGGTGTTGCACGTTAAGCTCTTGTTTTAAATATCTACTTAGATATGAATATAACTCTTTTTTTTTTTTTTTTTCTTTAAATATTCAATTTCCCCAAAAGCATGTGAGGTAGAAACAATCCCCAGGAGAAAGTGTGCCTTATGCAAAGTAAAATATGATACTGCAAAACCCACATGAACACAAACCTACAGCTACTTAACGAATGATTATATAAACACTGTATGCATTTTACATTTCAACACACACACACACACACACACACACACACACACACACACACACACACACACACACACACACACACACACGCACACACGCATGCACACGAATAAGGGAGCAATAGGATTTGTCTTTCCTCTGCTTCCGCAATGGTTTGGAGAAATTTGCATCAATGGGTGTATCCCTTTGACTCCATTTAGACATAAACTCACTTAGAGATGTCCTCAAAACTCTCAACCTGGGTCTCTTAGGGAAAATACTATAGAAAATATGGTTAAGATGAAACATTTAGCTGCTTTTTCTTAACCTTTTGGGTTTGGTTTGGTTTGGTTTGGTATGATTGTGGATAATACAACATACACGAGAAATACATGATAAGTATCAGTGTACAATCATCTTTCTTTCATTTCTAAAATGTCAACTGGACTACACACAGCCTTTGAAAAACAATAAATAAATAAAAAGACCTAAGTAAAAATAATTAAACGTCTGGAAACGATTTAAGATTTAAATCATATAAAAATCCCTTATTGAAAGTGAAATGTAAAAATCTTGTACGCCTCCAGAAGCAAACCGCTTTTTACAGCCCTCAGTTCACTAACCATGACACTAGAGACTTGGATCTTCCTCAGCTTGATTGATGTGGCCAATTTTACTGAAGCTCTCTTCCTGTGCACGCACTCACACACACACACGCACACACACACACACACACACATGGACGCATGCACACACACACACATATTGCACAAGTAGGCACATATTCTCTAACAAGTTCCAGCTTTCAGTTTGATAATATTTAACTGCACGTAACTGCACATGAATTTCTATGTCATACGGTATGTTCATGACAAGTAGTAAAACCTAGTGAATGTCCAGTCTCATGCAGTACCACTTCAACTAAGGATTTGCATAATATTTGGAGATTTTCAAAGTATTTATAACATGAAACGCAACGAACATTAAAGCCATTAAGGCTATGTGACTAAGACTTGCTGTGGGGTCCGTGTGTGACCTTTAGACCAACAGAAACGCAGGGCTTCGAGAGATTAAGAGCTGTTATTTCCTCTGATTGGTAATAGAGAAAATAATAAGGGGGTGGAATGAGCCTTTTCAAAGACGTCGCAGACATGAAAGAGCCTCAGATGATGCCGAAGTAAGCTTTATGTAGGGGACGTGACGGGGGTGATCTTTGTTCTGGGAATGAGGTCCTCATTTGTCCTTGATGGCAAAGTCCAGTATAAAGACACTACACTCAGTGAGCAGATGTTTCGCAAATTTTACACAGCTGTTGGAAATCTTGACCAAACACTATTAACGTACTGGAGTGCTCAATTGTGTGCCAGGTTGCTTATTATATATAGGATTTCTGAAACCTTAAGAACAAGAATCACGTACAGTGCTGGGTTGTCTACAAATGTTGATTCATGATATGATTTTTTTTGTTTTTGCTTTGTAAGAAAGTGATACAGTATAACATGTTGCATAATTCTATCAGCTTTCCAGCTTCCAGTATTTCTGATGACTTTTACCTCGCACTTATCGTGTTGCATTTTAATTAACATTCAGATACATTTTTTTCCTACCAAACATAAGACTGACACAATAATCACATGATGAATTTAAGTGCTTCATAATATCAGCATATTTGACCCTTACTTTCTTTTTTTTTTTTTAACACAGGCAGGAAGGCAGACAGGCAGACAGGCAGACAGACTGACATACAGATAGACAGGTAAATGCCTGGATGGATCAACTGTCTTATAAAATTTGGCATATCTTTCAGATCCGCTCCAGCACCTCTAAGTTGAGTCCCCTAAAATGATTCATGGCACCTACCCGTGAAAACCAGAAAACCCTAATTTAATTTCAGTGCATTCAGAGAGGAGGAGATCAGTCCTGTTAAAACCTCTATCAGTGGCTCTTTTCTTGCTTGAAGCAACCTCAGGGGGTGAGAATCATGGAATTCCCACAATGTTCCTTTTACTTCCATGACAGGAGCAGGAGCACACCTCCTATTTCGGACAGCCATGCCTTTGGGTTGGGGTTTGGGGGGGGTGTCTTGTCCAACTTTGCCCACACTTGTCTGAGAGGCCAGAACTGGAGAAATATTGGGCCACTGGAGCCATTTGGAGCTCCTTTTCTCTTTACTCTCTTTCTATTTCTCTCAGTGCTGCTTGCACGTGTATACCTCCTCTTCACGGACACAGGTCTGGCACTCGACGTGGCAGCACCACCGTACCTGGCAGTTGCAGGACAGTGTGACGAGGCGCAGCGCTGTGTTGTAACCGCGTCCACAGCAAAGGCTGCTGCAGCTCGTGTCCTTGGCGCAGGAGCGGCCGGCTGTACCGGGCGAGTACCGAGACGGGCGGCAGAAGCTAGGCGACTCTTCTAGGAACACCAGCTCGGAAGGGTGTGGCCGGGGAGCCGTGTCACCTCGGCGTGCCGGCCCGGCCAGCTCGGTGTCACCGGTAGCTGCATTGGTGACGCTGAGGACACGCACGGCCGTGTCATAGCGATACTTCAGCAGCTGGCCTGTCACATAAAACGGCGAGAGCTGCTTCCAGCATGTGCGTACTGCACATGAGCCGGAGACGCCGTGACACTTGCAGGTTGTCACCAGCCCGTTCTTTACAGCCTGAAAGAAATACAGACCACAAATTATCATTTGAGTGATATAAGGAAATACAGAAAAGAGAGCTGACAGCCAGATGAGGCTGATTCATTAGTAAAGATCTTATCTTGGCTTCTTATGTGACAGAGTTATTTTCCTGCAGGGTATATCTAGGTTTGTGTATGTGTTTTATGAGTGTGTGTGTGTGTGTTCAGGGATGCCTTGGGACTGCTAAGCCCTGAGCTATTTGTGATGAAGCATGGCATGTGGTGGAGATCATGATTGTAAGAGCACCTCATCTCTCTATCTAACCTTTCCTTTGTTCTCAATATCCACGGGTTGAAGAGACACTGTAGACCAGTGGACACCAACCCTCTTCCTTGCGATCTACCTTCCTGCAGGTTTCATCTCCAGCCAAAATCTAACACACCTGTTTTGGTTGATCAAGAACTTCTTAAGGCAATGATTAGGTGGTCAGGCGGGCACGATTATGGTTGGAGCTAAAGTCTTCAGGGAGGTAGATCTCCAGGAACAGGGTTGGTGACCACTGCTGTAGACCTTCACAGTGTGTTTTTATCACAAGTTAAACTTTGCCAACTTCTTTGTGCCATTTTGGGTTTTTTTTTTTGTTTCATCTTTTTGTCCTTCTCATCTGTTCCTCTGTAGGAAAAATAGAAGCATGGGCTACAAGAGCTACCTCTTCTAACGTCGGATGGACTGATAAATCACGGATATATGCTCAAGAGTTTCCAAAGAATGAGACAAGAGGGCAGGAAGAGGTCATATCATCAGTGGGTCAGGGGGTGAGGGTGACACCCAGGGGCAATATGTGAAGAGAGAGGGGGCTACACACATTATTCCACCCAGCACAGGTATGAAGTCCCCTGAGGGCAATGTTTTCTCCTCTCTCACTCACTCTCTTAGAGACGAGAGATGGATAGATAGAAAGAGCAACAGAGGGGAGGGGAGGACAACAAGCATTTAGGCAACCAGTTTGTTTTTGGCTCTGAGTGTTAACTCAGGGAAATCTGAGATTGTTAAAGGTTATCTTCTCTCGTGGTGTCACTCTTTCTCTCTTGCTGCCCGAGGCTGATAATCTCTCAGCCCAATCTGTAAGACAATTTATTGACATCTTCAGTGTGGCCACGTAGAACACATATGTCATGCAGGAAAAAACTGCTCATATATTATACAGGCTTCTTCCACGTATAATGATCTAGATGGCAACCCTCTAATTTTCAGAGGGCCCCCACAGCAAGCCTAGGCCAGAGGAAGCAACACCTGTCTCCAGTGGCTGCCTATCTCTCTGCCTCATCTCGGGCAGCTGTCAAGGAGGGTCGCATCCCAGCAATCAAGAAAGAGACTTATCTATGAGAGGGAAAGCTGGAGAGAAGCCTTATAGAAGTTCTTAGTCCAAGGCTGTGAGCAGGAGGACTTCAGTAGTGACATACATTAGCTTACACATCATACCTGTGACATGGGGGTCTCTCTGTTCCAGGGTGGACCAAACTCTAACTCTGTATATCAAGGGTCTAGTTAGTTAGGAGTTCATCCAGGAGTAGAGTTGGAGTCTCAACCCTCTTGGGACAAGAGCAGTGTAACAAGTAAGAAATAAAACGGTTGGTGTGCTGTTTATCAACAAACTACATGTCATGCTTTTAACCGTTTATAGTTACACTGAATGTTGTGGAATGTCCGTGAAACAGGTTAGTTCCTGATATTGCTTATGTTATAACAGCAGTGACATTCATTCCCTCACCAGCTTATTTTCTTTTTTTTTTTCTCATGAAGTTAATAAGACAAAAAATGCAGAATATAGAAACGATAGTATTAACTTATCATTTGAATTAGAGCTGGTAGTACTGTCAGATTCAATTTCTGACCAATCAGATTTGAGAAATCAACAGTGCAGTGGTATAATTTTATTTAATTAGATTTTAGAAATAGGTGTAACAACAACAATTAGTACTGTACAGTTCAATTTTGTTATTTAAGATACCAACAATATATATCAAATAAATAAATATAAATATTCTCAAACAGTAATCGTCCAATTGCCGTTCCTCTACAGTTAATTCTCCCTAACTACAGTTATAAATAGCCGCCTCAGTGACAAGCGTTTGTATCCAAAAGCAGTCGTGTCACTCACCCTGATGCCGGCGTTTATATTATGTGCATCGACCTGAGCCCGCAGGTCCTTGCTAACCCGTTTCTGGCCCAGGAACTTCTTGAGGAACCTGGTGCTGTACTTCAGATTGTCTCCACACACTCCCCACTGCCACGCTTCACGCTGTTGCAGACCCGGAGTGTCGTCACATGTGCAGCGCTCCATACGGCCCGAACTACACGCTTTGGCCAGAGTGTGTGACAGAGCTGCTGAGGACACTGCCAGGAGGAAGGCCGTCTCCTTGAAAGCTGTCGAGAGAGTTACGTTAGTCAGTTAATTTATTTCAGTTTGCCTGTCCAACTGAACATTTGACAAAATATTGGTCAAATATTATGAAACTTCATTTTATATCAGTTTTTATATGGTATTGATCAGTCTGTCTGTCTGTCTGTCTGTCTGTCTGTCTGTCTATCTATCTATCTATCTATCTATCTATCTATCTATCTATCTATCTATCTATCTATCTATCTATCTATCCATCTATCTATCTAGTCAAATATAAGTCTGAATTTCCGACCCTTCGCAAGTACGAGTTTTTGACTGAGTAATTTGTTGAGCCCAGAGCCGACCTTATGGCTGTATTTTGATCCAATTAATTGCTATTTTGACTACGTTTTTTTTTTCTTTCCTCAGATGAAAGTCCGCCGCCCTTTTCCTTACGGAATCGGGTGCTCTCGCTGTAGTTAAAAATAGCAAAACAGGCCTCGCAAAGGCCCCGCCACATTTCCCCTAGAGCCCGTAATTACCATGCAGACCTGCGGATGGATCTCACATTCCCATCCCGGTGACCAGCTTTTTACACACACACACACACACACATCCTCCTTAAAATAACCAGCTTTTAAAATGTTAATGCTTTAAAGATATTCCCCCTAGAAACATCAGGATTTTGAGGCCACCCAGAGTTCATGCAGCTGTTGAGTGTGTTAGAGGTCTGCATCACAAACTTACAAACTGGACTTTGTCTTTGCAGCAAACTGTTTGGGTTGTGAGTTAAAAAACAAAAAAAAAAACCAAAATACATATAATGATATGATAATAAACAACCTTAGGTAATAGGAAAATGGATGTACAACATCACAACAACACTATAGACGGTATTCGTAAATAAGAACTAATAGGTTACATCGGAAACAGGCAATATGTATGTGTCCCCTACGTTCAGACTGTACCACTGAGGGTGGAATTGGGTAGCATTTCTAAAACATTTTAAAAAGCAAATTGGTGATGGAAAAATATTCCGTAATTGTTTATAACACATTTATTAAGCATATCAGTACATGTTATCGTGTTATAAGCTACATTATTAAGCTGTAGGGAGATTTTCTGCATTGTTGCTTTGGCCCACACTTCACCCTTTGAATCTCTGCTGTGGTAAAAGTCCAACCACACATCAAAGTATCCATTGTTGAAATCACACCAGTGTTTATACGAGACACAAACGAGCACTTGATGCGAGCAGTGTGTAGGGGTAAATTCAGCACTATAATGGGATCACAGATTTACAGATTTCACACCACTGCTGTACCAAAGCCATATACGATTTCCACTGCCCATACACAGCTTTAAGTCACTTCTCCTGCTCAAAGTGGTAATGAAAGTGTTGGGGATAAAAACGGGCTGAATCAGGTACCAAACTATAGTTGTCCTTGTCACTGTTGTGGTATCATCAAGAGTACTTCTATTGTACCTTTAGTGTATATCTATTTACCTTGAAAAATAATTTAAAGTACATGATTGGATAAAGATGGCACTGATCCAGTACCCAGTATCAGTATTGGGTCATTACCAGCAAAACCAGTGGATAACAGAGAAAAACAGGTTCAGATACTGGATCCTGTAACAAATGGCAAAGATTGGGATTGGATTTTTTTTTGGAAGGAAATGTATTTTTGGAACAGAAAACATTTACATACTGTATAAAGAGACTTGAATGTTTTTTTTTTTCTTCTTTTTGTTATTATTGAGTTTATTATATTAAACTTTATTGTATTTATTAAATTTACAATATAAGCATTTTTTGTGCGGAAGAGTTTAACTCTGAAGTGCTTCAGTTTCTGCAATCAATTTCGGATGGTATCGGCTGATACTCAAAGTTTCAGTATCGGCGAACATCGGAAAAGAAAACGTGGTATCATGCCACCTATATAATCGGACCTTAAGGGTCACTGATGTACTTTTAAAGCTTTACTCTGAAAGCTAATTAAAGGTGAACCTTCCCCGGTAATAGATACATACTAATAGATTAGAGATGCTACAAATACTACAAAAGATGCACCCACAAGGAAAAGAGCAGTTTGGTACCTTTATTTCTGAGAATGTCTCTAGCTCGTCCAAAACTAAAGAAACAAGTCCGATCCGGTTAATCAGGCAGGTTATAACATGGTCATGAACTCCAGGGTCAGGTTTGGAGAGCACTGAGATAAGGCATGCAGTATGAGAATTCAGCACCTCCTGATTTCCCGTATGATCCAGCTCTTAAAGCCCTACCTCGCTTCAGGAGGCTTCCCCGGCCGTCCATGCTGCAGTTCCAGCGCTCATTGCGGAACTGGTAGCGGCACTCCATCAGGCTGAGGCGCACCGACTCCCGCAGCGTCTCAGCCAGGCCCGGCTCGCGGCGGCACGCGCGCTTCTGACGCCGCGTCAGCGTCATCTGCTCGCACTGTTTTACGTGCGCTTTTCCACCTGCGGACTCGCTGCTGTACGGGCTGGACAAAAAAGCCAAGGGCTCCTGGCCCGTGAGCCTAGAATATCAATTAGAACCTCCATTGAATGTTAATGCAAGACAAACTGGGATTATTACACACCTATGATTCCAGTTGTTGTTGTTGTTGTTGTTGTTGTTGTTGTTGTTGTTGTTGTTGTTTTTAAGATACACTTTTACCTTTTAACTTTAACAACTTTAAGGTTTGCAACAGTACACTTTTACAATCACGGAGACCAATAGGCTGCAGTCTGTAAACCATTTGCATGCTTTATCGCCGCGCGCGTGCTTTGAATGCAACTTTAATTTGAATACGTGCATTTGAATAGACACTAAGCTATAGTTACGTGTTTTTCTGTGAAAATATACATTCGGAAAATGTAAAGACACTCTATGTAGTGTCCAATGTGGCACATAGGCCAATATAATCTAAGTTCTAAGTCTAATATTTGAATGTAGCCTACATAAACCAAATCAATACAATCAATTACAATTATCATCGAAATAACGATAGCACCTTCAACATTTTTCACAATTTGTGGTTCAAGGTTTCCGTACATAAACATGGTGCCTACTTGGTATAAACTATTTTTCCCCAAACTGCAGGTTTATACAAAATAATAATAAAAAATAATAATAAAAAAAATAAAAAATTTAAAAATTAAAAAGATTGCAGAAGGTCATGGCAAGGTGGAAAGTAACGCAGAGTGGTGTTCACTATAATAATAATAATAATAATAATAATAATAATAATAATAATAATAATAATAATAATAATAATCTGTCCTTTTAATCATTTTCACTTTTCTTAGCTCAGGATTTATAATGAACCAGAAGCAAAGCCGCGCGTAATTGCGCGCAACAGCACCACCATCTCCGCTGCGACCTGCTTCTAAACAGTGCCAGAATAGATCCCTACATAGCTATAGATTACTATAATTAACAAATCTGACATACAAATATAACTTTATTCTGTAATGATTTTATGAACCAAATTAAACACAAGTAGGTAGCGTTCAACTTCCCAAACTTCCCAACCGGCAAAAAATAAATAAATAAACGGGAACTCTGAGGTTCATTCCACAGAGAATGAATGTAAAGAGCAAGCGTCTGACCCGAAGTAAGCTGCTGCTGCGTGGGAGAGTAGGATGATGCAGAGCGCGGTGAGTCGCAGCAGGCAGGCGGTCCCGGCGCGCATGGCTTCGCCTCGGCGCTGCTCCTCATCGCGCTGCGTGGCCGCGGTGAAAAGGAAAAATCCCCGCTGCACTGCACCCGAGACCTCTTAAAGGGGAAGATGCGCATTACAGCCCCGTTCCCCCCTCCCCCGCCCCCCCTGCGAGAAAGCGGTGGGAGGGAAGGATGCGGTTTAGTTCGCAGGGTTGCCAGATTTGATTTAGTGCCAAACTGGTAGCCACCCACACTCCCATAAATAAAAGCACCAAACTGTACTTTTCATAGTCTGGAAAGCTAATTAAAGGTGCACAACTACTAAAGGTACAAAACGCAAAACATACATCCTTGATGGTACCACCCCAGCGACAAGGAAAAGTACAATTTGTTACCTTTAACTTATGCACCCTCAGAAAGAAATAGTACTAATTTGTGCCTTTCCTTGTCACTGAGGTGCTACCCTTAACTTTTGCACATTTTCTGTGTCTTTTATGTGTTTTCTTGTCCTATACACCAAAGACATTTGGGTTTTTCAGAAGATGGATTGGAGTTTAGGATTTCAGCTTTTATTTCCTGGTATTTAACATCTAGGTGTGTTGAACAACATTGAACCTTTTGCATCAGACCACCCAATATTTAGGTGAGCAAAAGTATAGGAACAGATAAGTCTTGACGTAAATTATTCCAGAACTTTTGTGGCTCATCTCTGTATTTTTTTTTTTTTTTTTTTTTGTGAATTCCAATCTGGCTTTCTGATTCTTAATGCTTATGAGTGGTTTGCATCTTGTGGTATGGCCTTTATATTTCTGCACTCAAAGTCTTCTTCGAATGGTGGATTGTGATACCTTCACCCCTGCTCTGTGGAGATTGTTGCTAATGTCACTGATTCCTGCTTTTGGGTTTTCCTTCACAGCTCTCACAATGTTTCTGTCATCAGCTGTTGTTGTTTTCCTTGGCCAACCCTGTTCCATGTCTGGTTCTTAGTACACCAGTGGTTTCTTTCTGTTTCAGGACATTCCAAATTGTTGTACTGGCTGTGCCCAGTGCTTGTGTGATGCCTCTGATTGATTTTCCCTCAGCTTCAAAATGGCTTACTTTTCTCCCACAGACAGCTCTCTGATCTTCATGCTGGCTTATCCTTTTTAACAAGAAAAATACAGTCTTCACAGGTGAAACTGAAGGCTAAAACCAAGAGTAGATGTTCAGAGCTATTTATTGTTCAAACAGTCAATCTAACAGGACACACCTGGGTAACAAGAAACACCGGTCAGTCACGTGTTCCAATATTTTTTGCTCATCTACCGATTGGGTGGCCTGATACAAAATGTGATATGTTCTATGTTGTTTAACACATTTACATATAAATAACAGGAAATAAAAGCTGAAATTCTAAACCCTCTGAATGTCTTCAGTCTACAGTTATATTTTGTATAAAATGTATATTTTTCTGTCTTTCAAAGATCTACATCCACATGGAGGCGTAGATATAGTGTACCTTTAAACATGACCTGAAATTTTTAGAGCAAAGCTTTAAAGGTACATTTCTAGGTAATAGACACATACTAAAGGTACAAAAGGTGTACGTTTAAGGGTACCACGCCTTCGACAAGGAAAGCTACAGTTTACTACTCCTTTTTCTGAGATACCCACAATTCCAGGTAAAATATGCACATTAAAGGTACCCTTTAGGGTACGAATGGAACAACAAGGAAAGCTACAGTTTAGTTCTATTTTTCTGAGAGTGTATAAATCTCAAATAAAGCAACAGACTACAAATATGATCAATAGCTGTAACTGGGAATTATAAATAATATAATATAAATATTTTAATTTCATTAAAATATGACATGATATTGGTGTGGAATTATATGCAGTATAGACCTACTATAGATGCGAGGCAAAATGTTTTCCCCCAAAAATAAATGCGAAATTCTGTTAGGGATTTCAGACTAATCTGGCAACACTGCATTAGCAAAAACACACACACACACACACACCCACACACACACACACCCACACACCCACACACACACACACTAGCATGCCTCTTACTGATTGGATACCTGCCATTTCAAGAATTCCAGAGGTGTTTACCTGATGAAGAATGAAGATACTCCTGCATTCACACACACACCAACATCACAGAGATACACCTGTTTTGTTTTTAAGAACCATTTAATCAATAATCATAATGAGTCCATTAATGTAATTAGATGTCGCAGCTTATTTAGTGCAGATGTTCACGATCCAGTCAATGACCCCAGATGTTCCACACTGTTCTTGTTTTAATTGCTAACACACATTTATTAGCTGGATCATGCTGGAATGAAGGTGGACCGGCTGGGCGTCCTTGGGGTCTGGGGTTAAGAGTGAAAGTGGATTGAGAACAGGTTAGGAAGAGTTTAATATATCAAACCTTGTTTTTATAACATTGCGGACATTTTTCACCTCGTTCAGACTCGGAAGAATCTAGTAGCATGTAGTCTATAGATTAATGACATGTTCATACAGCATTTTACAGAAATCTCGTTAATCCTGAAGGGCCCACAACACTGCAAAGTTTCATATCTGACTGCTCTAACATCTGATTCATCACATACAGCTTGATGAGTTAAAACACTTGGAGGCATGCTCTTATCAGTCCCTCCAGGATTTTGCAGTTTTGCAATTGCAGGAATTAACGCAAAATAGAGGAAACTCCGCAATATTTGGTGGAGCTTGCAATTTTTCAAAATTACCGCAGATTTGGGCCAAGACGCGTCATGTGATGTCATCACAATGCGCATTCAGTCATTAACACTCTGTACTATAGGACCCTGCTTCTCTGTCATCTCATTTAGTTATACAGTATATTTTCACATTTTAATAACATGATGGCAGCTATGTTATGTTATGTTATGTTATGTTGTGTCGTGTGTTGCGTTGTATTTAATGTTGCGTTGTATTTAATGTTGTATTGTATTTGTGGTACTGTCCTGATTGTACAGATTGTCCTATTTATTGTCTTGTCCAAGGTGCATTGCCGATTTTGTATCTTCTAATTTTGCACTACATGTTTGTCAGGTTTGTTCGCTGTCGTCACTTTCTGTAATGTTGCACTAAGGCCTTGGAGAACACTATTTTGCTCTACTGTAGACTTGTAGATGTCTAGAATGACAGTGAAACTCTCTAATCAGTTTTTGCGGTTTTGCGATCGCAGAAATGAACGCAAACTCAAACTGTGGAACTCACTACCTCTTACTCTCCGTAACATCACTTCTCTGCCTAGTTTCAAGACCCAGCTAAAAACGTATCTGTTTGAAATGTACTTTCAATGATTTTTTTCCCCGTCTCCCTATTTCTTTTCTTCCTTGTGTTGTATGTATTTTATGTATTTGATATATACTGTGTAAAGCGACCTTGAGCTTTGGAAAGGCCCTACATGAATAAAACTTCTTCTTCTTCTTCTTCTTCTCTGCAATATTTTGAGGAGCTTACAATTTTTCAAAATGAATGCAGATGTTCCGCAGATTTGGGCCAAGACATGTCATGTGACATCATCACAATGCTCATTCAATCAAAGCCCTCTTCGATTTATGTGCTTCAACCACAAGTACAGCTAAAAGGTCTCATTTACCAACAAACATCACTGCGAAATTGCTATTTCACCAATTCAAGCAGTTTTCCGCAAAAAAGCAAAAAACCTCATGTTGCATCGCAAACGTTGAAAAAAGCTGCTGCAAAATCAAGCATTTGTGGCCACAACAATCACAAAAAAAACCCCTCCAAGAAACCCTGTACGGACTCTCTGATAGGAAATCAATCAGCAACAGGGTTGCTTGATGTGGTCCAATACAAACCACAATTACTGTTAGCATCCTGAAGTTGATTATTTTGCTTTATTCCACTAATACCACAACAAATTGAATCACAGAATGATACATCATACATATTGTCTGTTAATATTTAGGTTTAATGTTCTGCATTGTCTGCGAAACGAGTTAGTTCCTGTTATCACTTATGTTATAGCAGCAACAAACAATCGTTCCCTCACCAGCTTCTCTTATTTTCTCTCTCTTGAAGTTAATGAGACAAAAAAAAAAAAAAAAAAGTGCCGTCATATCAATAATTTAGATACATCTTTCTCTGTTAAATAAAAATACTTTACAAGATGTAATTAATAGAATTTGACATGGCTACATGCTTTTGAACGCAGTGAAGTGGAAGGCAGTTTTGTAAGTAGCATTATTGAATTTTTGATTATTGATTAATATGCTGAACAGGGATTTCTTGCATAACAAAATATTCATCTGTCAGTTGCTCCATCATTTACGTACTGAAGATTTAATTTGAGCACCGTGTTTAGAAACTGTGGCTCCATTCTCATTTCCTGTGCATCATTAACACACAGCGCATTTTATGCTGTTACTTCACCCCTGTCATCACCTCACACGATTGGTGGTCTAATCACAACTGGGATCTTGCCTTATCTCAGTTCTCTGTCCCTCTGAGTCTGACCAGCTGGACTCCGCATTTCCAGGATGATGTCACACTCTTTGTTCACGGCTCTCGCTGGCAAATCTGGAGGTGTGTCAGGTGCCCTTCCTGCTTGTACCACAAAATTAGATCAAATAAAATAAAATAAAAAAATACAGAGGGTGTAATTAAGACTCTGAGCTGAGGATTTAAGAGTCGAACAGATGTTTACATTTATATATCAAAAGTCTATAGCTAATAATGAAACTGCATGATGTTAACTTCTTGATTCCGATTGGTCAAAAGGTGTTGATTAATGTTCTATAACAGCAGCTCTGGCAATAGTGTTGGCTGCAAGGTTTGTATTAATGCGCTAATTCTGATATGTTTTCAATCATTTCAATAACAATAACTAGATTTATAAAATGTGTATAATCAGTGATATGGTGGAGTATGGTGAAGTGCTTTGTAACAGTCAGTACTTTTCCCACCAGGTCTGTTAAGTCTGGATGGAGTTTCTTTGTAGTTTCTCAATAACACAACAAGCTAACATTATTTTTATTGCCATATTAACTTCAAGAGAGAGAAATAACTGAGGCTGGTGAAGGAACGACTGTTTATAGCTACTATAACATAAGCGACACGAGGATTTAACTTGTTTTGTGGACGTTCCACAGCGTTAAAAATGTAATTATGAACTGTTAAAAAAGTAGGACATCATTCTTTAATTATTAAAACATGGTCAGCACTGGCACATTGCTGTGGTATAAGGGGAATAAAGTATTTAGGGATGTGCTATTATAGGAAAATAATCAACTTCTGGATGGTAAAAGTAACTCTGCTTCACATCTCACCACCCCATCACTGATTATTTTGCTATAACAGCAGGTTCCCAAATGTTTTATTCCTTACTTAGGGATGATATGCAATGCAGGGAAATACAGTGTGTGTGATTCTCTATTATAATTAGCAAATTTATGTTTAATCTAACTCAAAAAGTGAACCATCACAGAGAAAATAGGCAACACTGACTACTTCCTTTCTAAAGGAAATGGCAACAGTATACTGTACCTGAATAATTATGACAAAGGGTTTTAATAACATTTGTATAATTCTTCATCAAATGCAACCTGTTCTGAAATCACTCATAAATAAATAATGGTTTCTCTGCATCCCCCGAGAGAACCGTCCTTGACTCTGGAATTGTGTCAGCTTTATTTACGTGATATGAAAAAGCGTTCTAACAAAATCTATTCTCATCTTCACTGATTATATTATGCAATACATTGCATTTGCATAGTAAACCCAGAATTTAAAATTAATCATGTCTAAAGCATCTAAAGTAACAGCTCCAGGGACCTCGGTTTGATCCAGAGCTCAGGTTACTGTCTGTTCGGAATTACACATCTTCTCCTTGTGTCTGTGTGGGTTTCCGGTTTCCTCCCACCACCCTAAAACATGCATGTACTATGCTAAATTGCCCTTACTTGCGAATGAATGTATAAATGTGTGTGCGCAGGGTGCCCTGGGATGGACTGCCGTCTTATCCAGGGCGATTCTCCCATCACATTCCCAGTGTTCCTGGGATAAGCTCTGGATCCACCACACCCCTGACCAGGATAAATAAATGAATGAATGAATGAATGAATGATCCATTTCTGATATCTCTTATATTTGAATGGTTGAATAATTTCAAATACTTCATTTATAAATCGAGGCTGTACAGATGTGAGTGGTAAAATCTTTAATAGCAGAAACACAGCGTGGTTTAGATCTATCCAGCCTTTTAAACCAGGAGCTTGCTAGGCTTCTCTTGTGTGCTTTTGCTCAAAACTAAAAAATAATCATAATAATAATAATTATATTCAACTACTAAGGAGCTCTGTCTGGAAGATCTGCTCTGCCTCAGAGGATTTAAAAAGAACTTCTAAATCAGAAAATCTTTCAGAGGAAAAAAACAAAACAAAACAAAACAAAACGGGAATTATTGTTATATTGATATTTCACCTTCAGGTGTAAATGAAATGCTTGAGTTGATAATGGTGAAGGATTGAGGCGGCATCTAGTGGCCTCACTGGGAAATGATATAAAACGTATAAAATAAAACCAGACATCAATACTGGCAGAAAATTTACAAATTTATTCATATCTGAGAGGGAAATCTGCAGATAACAAACAGAAACTCTAAATAAGGTACAATGAAAGCCATTAAGACAAACAGTGATCACAAGATATTCATCGTCATTGAAATCATCTGTGTTGGAGTACTGACAGGCTGCCACAGTGTGTGTGGGAGGGTGGTGATGCTTTACGAACACACTATACAGTGGAAGTAAAAAGTCTACACGCCCCTGTTAAAATTGCAGGGTTTTATTTATTGAAAGAAAGAAGAAAGAAACCAGGATAAATCGTGTCAGATCTTTTTCTACGTTTAATGTGACAAAGCAACCGACAAATGTAAAATAAAAAACAAATAGAAATGTTTTAGGTTGACAGTGTGTTATTTTGTTACTTTGTTTAAGCACCTTTATACTGTAATACAGCACTCAGATGGGGAAAAACACAAAGTCCCCTAAATCAATTGTTCAAGACATCAAGATGTCACGCCTACACCAGGCTCCCCCTCTCCGACTGTCAAACCGACACCGGGCTCCCCTTCTATGCTCTCAAAGACTCCCAGCATCTTCAGACAACGTTCCGGCTCGTCCACTGCTCCTCCTTCATCTCTGCTCCCACAAGGAAACCTCCATTCCTCCATGTGTTCTTGGGGCCACCTAGCACGTCTACAGCCAACCAGGATTTGTGTTTAAAGGCAAAGTGTGGCAACATACATTCACCATCACAACATTCACTGTCATCATGAGAATTAAACAATCCAGTTATCAACAGTGAGAGGTTGGTGATTTAAGGCTTTTGAAAATGAATGTTAGGAGCCAATTACTGTATGATCTCACAAAGCCGTGCACGTCGTATATTATTATATACTATTATATGTTATAATAGTGTTATATACTATTTGATAAGTTTAATGTGAACACTCTGTTTAATATTAATCTTTTCCCCTTGTCAATTTCTTCTTTCTTTCCTCTCTGTTTCCTGGTTCCTGTGTTGGCACCTCTTCTCTTTGTTTCTCTGTTGACTCAGGTACAGACAGATGAAGCCCCTCACTATTTGTGTACAACTCTGTCTCCCCGAATACCATTTGCACACATTTACATTCTTTCCCAAATAACATCTCATATTTCATGGCTTCCTAAGAACCATATATGGTGTTGTTCCTGTCTTACATGGATAGGCTTCCTGTTCTATGCAAATATGCCTTCCACCTAACCAATCAATAGTTAACCCATTGTCTCTGTTTTGTGTCAAGCACAATATATACTCTGCCTTTTCTTTGAATAAATGAGAGATCTTTCCATTTGAACTTTGTGTGTCTGTGTGTCATTTGGCAAACTCTCCCAAGGCCTTGGTGCAGGAAGAGTGCAGCGGGGTGAGGGCGCCATCTTTCTTGTGTACTCTCACTTTCTCGTGTACTCTAACTTTCTCTCTTCTCAAGAATTGCAACCTAACACTATTATATAATAACTTTATATATATATATATATATATATATATATATATATATATATATATATATATATATATATATATATATATATATATATATATGTTATATATAATTATATATAACTTTATATATATGTACTATTATATAATAACTTTTATTAATACTACAAGGCCTAATACCTATGAGGAAATAAACAAATGACAATTAACAAAGTTGAATATTTCATTGACATTTTTTATTTTATATGTTCATGTTTGTGTTTTTGTTTTGATTTTTTTTATTTGAGTTTAATTAAATATTTGTTATGCTTGTTCATTTTTGTGTTTTTATTTGTGTTTTATTTCATTTTATATTGCATTTTAACTGTTTTTTTTTAGTATTTTTTTTTGTGGGGGGGGGGGGTGAGGTTGTAGAGGTTATGTGGTCAGGGTGTTTCCACATCTTTGGTTCCAGAAGGGATCTACAAAATAAACAAACAAACAAACAAATTAAAATAGACTAGGATAGAAAACAATTAGTTTTACACTTTTTTTCTTCCATATAATTATCTGTTCTTAGTATAATTACATAATCATGTTAATCTGTGTTACAGAACTCATTACTGATCCAGTACAATCATATAATCTTGACTGTTACAGCATGCCTTAGCTCATATTAATTAGGTGTAATGTATCCTCGCTGTCTAACCTGGACTCCCTCCGTGAACCACTCATGCCTGGTGATGTCCTCTAAAGATGGGCGAAAAGCAGGCTCGAGCTCCAGGCACCACATCAGCAGATCGACGAAATCTGTGCGGTGACGAGACAGAGGTTGAGCTAGAAGTTCAGTCATTTTGCTACGCTTTATCATACAGCTTTATCATAAATGTGATGCTTCTGTATCGACTGACCTCGAGACAGACCAGGACATAATTTCAGTTGACCATCTTCAAGGTTGCTCTCGGATTTAAAGGGGTAGTCTCCACAGACCAAGTTGTACAGGAGAATTCCCAGACCCCAGATGGTAAAAGGAATGCCCTCATACATTTCGAACATCACCCACTCAGGAGGACAGAAAGCAGGAGTGCCTGAGTGTAAAGGAGAGAAAAAGCGTAGTCAGCAATGTCACAAGAAAAAAAGCATGTCAAAAATGGCTCTCCACTGCTCTCCTTTTGATTCTATTGCATATTTATTTTGAAATGATTACCTGCAAACATTCTGTACGGCTTGTCCATCAGCAAGTCCCCACAGCCAAAGTCTATCATTTTGACTTGCATCGTGTCAGTATTGATGAGCAGATTCTGGGCCTTGATGTCGCGATGTAAAACTCTGCGGTCAGAGCAGTGACGAGCCGCCTGAATCACTTGCCGCATGATGTCCCGTGTCTGTGTTTCAGTCAGACGACCGCCCTGAAGTTTAATGAAATGTGCGAGGTCCATACAGGGGCTGGGTCGTTCCAGGACCAAGATAATGTGATCGGGCGTTTCGAACCAGTCCAGCAGCTCCACCACGTTTCTGCAGCGAGGTGGCTCGGACACCATCTTCATTAGAGCCACCTCCACTGGCAGCTCGCACGTCTCTCCGGGCTAGAATAAGAACAGACATGGTTATCATGGGTTCGGTGTGAATACATCTAAACTACGATAAGCAGAGATGTTACAGTGGATCGTTTTCCTTTATGTTAGCAGGAATGAGTAAACAGTCACATAATTGTGCTCTGTATTTGATCTGCAGCCGGTTGCACCAGCAGAACGCGAGTTGTGTTGTTGTCATGAATCAGACCTCTATGGTTCCTCCCACTCACCACCAGAGGGTGCCGTCACCCAAGTACTGACTCTATCCCTGGACTCCATCTCCCATAATCCTCACACACCTGTTCCCCATTTCATGGACTATTTAAGCCCCTCTTTCACCCTACCTCGTCGCGAAGTCTTGCTTTGCCTTGCGGACATTTCTGAGCGTTTTCTTTGTTATTGCCATCTGTGTTAGACCTTGGACTGTTTATTCGTGTTTTTGAACCTTTGCTGCCTGCCTTGACCTTACGCCTGTTTATGACTACGCCTCTGCCTTGCCTATGAAACTGAGTTTGCCGACGATTGATCTCTGCCTGCCTTTACGTCTGTGTATACTACTTTCCTTAATAAAGCTGCAAATGGATACTCACTCCATGGACTCTTCGTTACAGTTGTAACCTAAGTGGCCACTATGTTTGAGTATACAAAATGTGTATTAAGTAGCAGAACTGAAAAAGCACATACCAGTATAAAATACAAATACAAGACGTTGAGTCACTTGAAGTTAAATATTTCACCGAAAAAAGAAAGACATTAACCGTGTCGCGACACGTCTCCATCATGGATATAGTATTTCCTGTTTGTAATCGCACCCCGACTTATGATCAAACTCACATTCAGCTGGTGCAGCAGACCCCTGCTCTATAAAGGGCTTGCTATTTGGACCTTACTGCTTAAGTAAAATAAGATTACTTACATTGTTCTTGGTGAAGTTATCCTTCTCCACATATTTGATGGCAACCTGTTCACATAATTTTACAAAACATGATTAGACATTCAAGGGACGATTTGGGAAAGGAATTAACATGCAGGAAGCTATACAACCGAAACTACCCACGTTCAGTGCTACCGTGGAGTGCAGTTTGTTTATGAGGGTGAGGGACAACACTTACCTCTATCCCATCTTCCACACGGATGCCTGCGTAGACAGACCCGAAGCTTCCCTTCCCCAGCAGCTCTCCCATGGTGTACCGTGAAGCAAACGCAACTGTTAAACAGACAACACTTTAGTTTAACTGAAATTGAATCGCGAATGAAACGGCATCATGCTCAGTGTCCTGTCTTGCAATAACGAGGAAAGAATGAAACTTGTGTCCTTAACAACTATTCTATTACAGCATATACAATATGGTATCTTCTCTTTGGGTAGGGTAAAGCACCGTGAATATGAGTACCTAGTAAAAATAGTACAAGTCTTCATTTCTCTATATACGAAAAGTCACAAATTCTGTGTTCTTTCATGCAGTGTACCATCCTCATCTGTCTCCGTACAGCTAATTTTACTGAGATATGAGTTACCTAAACTACACAACACTGAACAAAGCTCGCGATGCCAAAATGTTTTTGTCCAAATGGTGGATTTAACATACCCTCTGGGTCAGTCTGCTCCACATCAGGAGACTGTGGAGCGATGATCTCGTCACTCATCGAGCTACTTTCTGAGTTCTGAAGCCCGTGCACCATTTCACACCTGGTAGATGTTGAGTGCTGCTCCGAGTCAGAATTAGCATCTGCATCAGTGACTTTGACTTTGCACAGCTGGAGAAGCTCTAGCAGCCACGCAGGTTCTTCTTCTTCCCCATCTTGCACATTTCTAAACAGCTACAAGACAGATAATGAAAATACATTAGGGATGAAGACTTTGTATTAAAAACCTGGAAACCATTTCACAATTATTAATAATCTTATTTACCAAAACGAGCCGTTCGACAAGGCTCCTTTTGATCCTGCCGGGGAAGGTGATGACTGCCCTGCTGATGGTCTCACAGTATTGAATGGCTTCCTCAGGAAATTCAGCCAGGGCTAGCCGGTTGGCGTGACACAACTTGAAGATCTAAGACAGACGGAGTCGTTCGTTCTCAGTACAGCGGTTCAATTTGACCGATCAGTGCGCATGAAACTGAAAAGAAGAGAAATTCCAACCTGGAAGTTTGGCTGGGACAGGCCTGAGGTCAGCGACAGCACGTATTCGTAAACCTCGGTTCTCTCAATGGCTGAAGTCAGGACTGTCAGACCAAATGGCAAAGTACTGCAAATAGAAAAAATGTGTCTGTAGCAATTCAGGAAAGACATCACACACACACACACACACACACACACACGCACAAACACACACGCACAAACATACCTGTTGCATCCGATCAATTCAAACTGGCTACGTGTCCCCAGCTCCACGTTTGCCACCACGTAGCAGATGTGCGCTGCGTACGTCAGTCCTCTGAAGGCTGCAGATGAAACATCAAACATGCATGTGAGGATCAGGGTCCATGAAACAGTTGAGGAACATTTTCAAAAAAAATTTGGTTACTGTGGAGCTGATCCATACCAAGATCATTTCCCATCTGAATCACGGCTTCTCTGTGCTCATCGTCTGGGGCGGAGGAGCACAAAAGTTGTGCCAGAGAAATGCACCAGTCATTTCGGCTCTCGGTTCTTCTCAGCTGTAGCAGAAATAGTCATTTTAGTCATTTAATCATATACAGACAGATGCTGGTACTGATGTGTGATATAGGTTTTGATACCTTCTTCCTAAATAAGCCGTATCCCTTGAAGAGGATTGGGGCAACTTGAGCCATCATCACTTTCTGTAAGAGATTTCATTAAGTGTTAGGTTCTCTCTCTCTCTCGCTACGAAGCTAGCGGAGGCTAGCGGAGCAGCATACTTCCACATTCCACTGAGCGCATTCCAGTGCTATTCATAAAAACCCTGCCATGTGCGTTTGTTTTTGTTCACGTCATGTCTCCGCCTCCCGTGTTCTACCATGTGCTTATGTTTTGGTTTGTGTCATGTCTCTGCCTCCTTTATGTTTACTGGTCCCTTGGTTTACGTCATGTCTCTGTCCCCGTTCTGTTATTGGTTCATGTTCGTTCATTGTCATGATGAGTATCAGGTGTCTTTGATTTGTGTGTGCATAAAAACCCCGCTCAGTTTCCGCTCCCTTGCGGAGTATTAAAGTAGAGGTCAAAGTAACTTGTTCCTAGTTCATTGTTCGTGGTTCCCTAACCACCTCCTTTCCTCGCGTGTTTTTCCTATCTTTTGTATTACTACCGTTTGGATTATTACCTTTTGGATTACTGCGTTTTTTGGATTACTGCGTTTTTTGGATTACTGCGTTTTTTGGATTACTGCTCTTTTGATTACAGCCCGGATTATGGTTTGTTGTGTTCGTTGTAAGGATTCTTATGTTTGGAATAAACTTTTCAATATCAGCTGACGTTTCCCCAGCGCATGCATCCTGACTCCCTCACCGTCCTACACGTCACGTAACATTAAGTTGCACATGCATTGTAGGTATTATGGATGTAACTGAATATGAATAGCACAGCTACTATATTTATTCATTTAGGCACTTATTATAATTCAGAGAATTTTTACTTTCTTGAAAAAAAAAAAAAGATTTGCTTACAAAGGCTTACAATTACAAATACCACACGTACTGAACTATAACACTTACTCCATTTCGACGGCAGAACAAGTCCATAATCTGCCAAAAGTAGTAGGCCTCCTTTTGGTCAGGTTTTTCAGTCTGTTTGAGACACTCCTTTGCTTTGTACTTTATAAACTTTAACAGGTCCTCTTTCTGCATCTTATTGCTGCAACAGATGTTGGAACACAGCTGGATTATGTGGATTACCGCACACGACACAGTTTAAAACATTATTACTGCTTACAGCGAAGGCTCGACTTATCTTATATGAGAGGAGAAAGAGAGTCTCACCTCATAAGAGGGCCAGGAAAAGCCACATGGTCAAACTCAGCCAGGTCGTCATCGTAGGGATGATACGTGCAGCTGGGCATCCCTGGAGTCAAATCCTCAGTTAGGGCTACAGAGTTATTATGTGACTCTATGACTCTTATAGAAATGTTATTCATTTGACAGTGTTGTGCTGTTTCTTGTGTTAATTGTGTCCAGGATTAACTATTGTCTGTTGTCTGTGAAATGTGTGTGTGTGTGTGTGTAATACCTGGAACATGTACTCCTGCATTGACGTTGTCCTTCATTATGTCCACCATTTTCAACAGTGTTCAGGAAAACTTTGTAAAATCAGCAACTGGCAACATATATACGGTTATTCAATCTAATTTCCCCAGCTCTCAAACAGAAACAAAAGCGTTCACACAGAAGAGATAAAGCCATACCGACTTTATCTCACACCACTAGAGGTCACTGTGACCACAATGTTAATCAGTTTATACTGTTAGTGTTCACCTGGCTGTGAGATTTACTCTCATGAACCTTCTCTATAATGTCGGTGCGGTTAAACTTTACGGTCCTCGACTGACCGGTTGAGAGTTATTTCGATATTTCAAGGCATTATCGGTATTTAGTTAACCTTATACACCTTTACCAATTGGAAATGATGTACAGTAGTTTACTCACCTTGTCGGTAAGAAGCAAGTTCAGTTTCTCACTGAGGGTTTCACTTGGTTTGGTTTGTGTCCACTGTGCGAATTTATATTTTCGAATAATGCGATAGAATTCAATGAGCAAACAGCTAAGAACACGCTGTGACGCAATAGAACGCGTCTTAAGCGAGGGCGTTTTTTTTTGTTGTTGTTGTTGTTTTTTAAATTTTTAAATTTTTAAAAAAAATTTTTAAATTGCTTGAAGAACATAAATACCGAAATAAACAACAGTAAGAAACATCTTAATACAATTCAAAAAAGTCCAACTAGCAGCATCACAAAAAATACATAAATAAACAAAATAAACATAACAGGAAAAGTAAGAAAAGGAAAAAAAAACAAAAAAAACAAAACAACCTCTACAATACAAGAGGCTTAATCATTAAAAAAATACCTTCAAAAGATTACATAGTTTAAGGGCTTTTTTTTATGATGCATGAGCTTTAAAGATTTGAAGAAGACCATTAAATCTTTCTGGAAAAGTAATAAAGTGGGGGATTTATTAAAGAATCTGCATTTATGAATGAAGTGATTGGCCAAAATCACAATATTATTAACCAATGGAAATCAGCTTTGCACTAATACATCTATTTTTCCATGATTTTTGTTTTAGTTGCTGGTACAAACTGTTAAAAAACAACAACATTTTGTCACCCTTCAAAGGACCATATCATATCATATCATATCATATCATATCATATCATATCATATCATATTCTCTATATGAATCAGTGAGCACTTTTTAAGGGCTTAACACATCTTGAGCCAGAACATTATGAAAGAAAGGGATTTCATTTCCTAAAACACATCCATGTCCTGCTTTCTTTTCACTTCGTGCTTATAAGGATCATACTGTTGTGCATGAAATCCAAACACATATGAACCAATGTTCAGAGAAGTCACCACATTCTGAGAGCAAGAAACGAATCTGTCCCGAACCCTTCTTCACGCTTAGATGTCATCATAACATATCATTACATCTGTACCGCTTATCCTACCCAGGGTTTGCAGGGAAGTCTGGAGCCTATCCCATGGAACTCGGGGCGCAAGGCGGGGGAACACACATTCACACACTATGGACAATTTGGAAATGGCAATTAGCTACAACACATGTCTTTGGACCGGGAGAGGAAACCCCCAATCAGGAGAATCCCCGAAGGGAAGAACATGCGAACTCCACGCACAAAGGGTGGAGGTGGAATTCGAACCCCCAACACCGGAGGTGCAAGGGACTGTTTAAGGGATTAAGGCGTTAAAATGTCTTTCTTCACCAAAAATATTCTGGGGGGAAAAAAAAGGACTTCCTAAAAGTATTTGTATCCAGTCTGGCCCAAAGGATTCTTCATGCTTAAAACTATCCTAATATGTTGTATAAAGTATATAAAATAAATAAATAAATAAACAAATAAATAAATAAAATCAGTTTAACAGTACACATAGAAATGATATTTGTGCATTAATTTAATACATTAAGAACACACATGTATACAAGTAAATTAATTTAACAACACACAAGTATACAGTACACAAGTATAAATGATTTACCTGTAATATATTTTATTTCTAACAAACTAAAAATGTATATGAAGTAATACATAATATTTTGGTCAAATTAGAGGATTAAGGGGATGAAACACATATTTACACAGTCCTTTATGCATCTCTATTCCTCAGAGGGATACAGGAGGATGAGCCTCTTCATCATGGCCACTGAGCACTGAACAGATTTTTTTTTTTACGGACACAGACTGATACACCTGCATGCACTTATGATATAACATAAAGCGCAAACATTATTATTATTATTATTATTATTATTATTATTATTATTATTGTTGTTGTTGTTGTTGTTGTTGTTGTTGTTGTTGTTTAATCATTAAGTCTTACAAGTATTTTAAAAAATGGCATTTTCATCATTCAGGAAAAAAACAATAAAAAAAAATTTTTAATTGTTTTTTCCTGAATGATGAAAATGCCATTTTAATGTTCAAGTGTCAATGTGCTGGAGTCTTTGTGTTAGTTAGTTTCCAGTATACAGTAATTTGTATTATTTTCCATGATGAATTTAGCCAAGAGTCAGCATAACATAATTCCTAGCGGAGTACATGTAACTAGTCTAATATGAAAGTGCTGTTGTATTACTACGGTGCTTCATAGTAATAAACTAACATAAAGTACACACACTCATTTGTATGGACATTTCAAGAAGGCTAATATCATTCATTCTTATATTAAATGTACCATACTGGTAATACTATGTAAACAAATCTCTTTGTTAGTATGTATAAATGATGCAAGACTCAGCTGAGACACTGCTAAATATACAGGATGGTCCAAAAAGACAATGTACATGGAGTGTAAGAGGATAAACAGTACATTAGAGAAACACAAATGGGGCAGTAAGATTAAAAAAAAAAAAGTGAGGAAAATATTAACTGGTTGGATTCAGTTCCTGATTCAGTTTCTCTAGGTAATAATCATATCCCTCATGAGTTGAAGCTAAAACATTCATCCCTCTGCCAGTGCTTGCCCCCTGCAATATATTTGACATTGCCATCTAGTGGACTGAAGCTATAATGCTGCAATAGGGTTCTTATTATCCTGGAAAGCATGTATTTTTGATATCAGTCTTCCTCCTTCACCGTCTTTTGTGCCAGACCTAAACAGACACAAAGCATGGAAAAGAATCACCCCCCTTTAAAAATAATCACAGTTTGTTGCTTTTCAGCCTGAAATGAAGACGGACACAGTTTTTGTTTTATCCAGCTGTATTTACTCAGTGCAACTTATAACATCCAAGTGAAAGATATAACACCAACATGTCAGAAAAATTTTTTTTAAAAATAAAAAAAAAAACAGAATCACTGAGTTGGAAAAAGGATCACCCCCTTGCTTTAATTTGCCTTATTTTTTTAATTACAGCCTTTAGTCTGATGGGATATGTCTCTACTAACTTTGCACATCTAGACTTTGCAATATTTGCCCACTCTTCTTTGCAAAACTGCTCAAGTTCAGTTAAATTTGATGGTGACCATTTGTGGACTGCAGTCTTCAAGTCATTCCACAGATTTTCAATGGGGTTTAAGTCTGGGCTCTGACTAGGCCATGCAAGGACATTCACCTTTTTCTCCTTCAACCACTGTGTGGTCAGTTTTGCTGTGTGTTTTGGGTCATTGTCATGTTGGAAGGTAAACCTTCTACCCATTGAAAACTTTCAGATCGCAGTAGATTTTCCTCAAGAATTTGAAGGTATTTTGCCCCATCCATTTTCCTTCTATCCTGACAAGTGCTCCAGTCCCTGCTGCAGAGAAACACCCCCATAACAGGATATTACCACCTCCATGCTTTACTGTAGGAATGGTGTTATTTGGATGGTGAGCTGTATTGGATTTCCACCAGACATATCGTTTGGTGTTGAGGCCAAATAATTCAATTTTAGTCTCATCTGACCATAACACCTTTTCCCATGTGGCCTCAGAATCTTCAAGGTGCGTTTTTCAAAGCTCAGTCGTGGGTGGCGTTTTTCTTGCAACCCTCCCATACAAGCCACATTTGTGGATAATGTGTGATATTGTTGTCACATGCTGTTAGAGTCCTCCTCTCGCTCGGCGCTGCTCGCGGGGGCTGGCGAGTAGCATACTTCCACATTCCCCGCATTCCATTCATGGACTCTAGGTTTGTTTACTCCACCATGTGCTCTTTGTTTTGGTTTACGTCATGTCTCCGCCTCCATATGTTTATTGGTTCTTTGCCTTTGGTTCATGTCATGTCTCCGGCCCTTTTTGTTCATTGGTTCTCTGTGTTTGTCATTATGAGTTTCAGGTGTTTCGTGTTTCGTTTGTATTATTTAAACCGTTTAGTTTCTGCACCTCGTCGCGGAGTATTGAATTAGAGTAGAGTTAACTATGTAGCGTATGATCTATGCTCAAACTGATTTCTAAATTAACCCAAACTAAACATAGAGTAACCCTGAGAGGCCTCCTTTGACCAGATGCACCTTTGGAATGCAAAAAGTCTCTCTGGGACCCACACAGGACTTACCCCTGCAATAAAAGAAACCTTTGATGACTGAACGTCTGGGAAACTTCACGATTAGTTCATCAGCAGGGATCCACCACACACCCACACACACACACGCACACACACTTACTTTACGACACACACACACACACACACACACACCCACGCTTACCTTACACACACAATGGAGAAACCCCTCTCTCTTCAATGTAACGTGTAATTATATGTAATTATTCCATGTCTAAATAGTGTGATGTTATTTTGTTTACGTATATTGTGTGTTTAACTAACCTTAATGACTTTAAATAGTTTTAATCTAGCATATCATTTTAAATGTCTGTAACCAGGTTTTATTTGTAATATTCTTCCCAAATCCATCGAATTTGGTATGTAGTTAATCGTCTCGAGATACCCAGATTGATTATGCATATCACATTGCAATGGGATACATCGTTTCATGTTTTTCCTTTAATTTTATTTATAACACGGTATAGACCGGCTCCTCCCTCGACATTTAAATTAGGGTCCGAGACCAGACAAAGAGAGTCATCCGGACATGCAAACCCAACTTCCTGATTGGCCCATAGCCCAAAGAGGCATGTGCGTTGGTGTTGTTTTTAAGACAACACCACGCTCACTTCAGGCGGATTTGAGAGTTAGACTTCAGAGTTTGACTTCACTTCTCAACTTCACTTCTTCCAGTTTCTCTCCCCGGAGCCACGTGCCCTGGGAAGAGGAAGCCAGGATCTCTCTCCGGACACAAGATGCAACTACCTCCGGGCTCACGCCTTTCCAAACAACAACGAACCAGCGAACTCTACACGACCTCGCGCAAACTCTCAACCTTGAGGCCATGCAAGTATAGTTAATGACCTATATCTGCGTTTAAGATTGGACCCCTGTGTTACAGGAGAATTAAGTTCGTGCTGGTTCTGAAAAAGGCTAAATAGTTGTGTTTTTGTCTGCTTCCCTTTCTTTCATCACTTTCTCTCTATCCCTTTTCTCTCCCTGTATATAGATGTGTATATATGTATGTTTTGCTTAGAATTAGTCGTGTGTATCCATAGTCACATATAGCTATTAAAATCTATTATCCCACGCTTGATTTTCTCTGTTTTTGGTCACGTGATGAGTCCCTTAAACGCTGCATAAGATCTCGATTACCCGCTCTAATCTTTAATAATAAACTTCGTGAGTTAATTCTTCCTGGCCAGAAGGATAAACTCACTCTTTAGAGTTCATAAAGCTGATCTAGGCCACATACATAGTAATAATTAATTATAATCCGTTGTAGTTAATTATCTATATGTATATGTACACCTATATGAATTCCCTTTCATGGCTGATGTATATTTATAACTGGTCACAACACGCGTTGATTAGATATATAGATATATTTCACGCCATTTGAGCTAATTCCTTATATAAATTGGAGAATATATTTAAACGTGTTAAACATCTTTTAATTTGTTACGTAAATCGTAACTGGTGGAGAATATTATTTTAAATGTTGCAGATTCATCCGAGCTACTACACATTCCTGTAGATAACGCGGGCACGCTTTAAAACTCATCTCCTTTAAAAGGGTGCGTTGAATCCAAGCGTGCGCTTCTGTTTCGTTTCACGTTTAAGGTTGATCCATCTCATTATTCTGGTGGAAAAGAATAATGTGTAATAATGCCCCTTTTTGTAAATTTTCGCTACAACTATGTGAATGTATGTTTGTTGTTTTTTCACTGCCCTCGCGTTTCCTGGACTGTGGACGCTTGCCTCGATATTTTGTGGATTAATGCCTTGTTTTTTTGTGGATTAATGCCTTGTTCTTTTGTGGATTTATGCCTCGTTCTTTTGTGGATTAATGCCTTGTTTTGGTGTGGATTAATGCCTCTTTTTGTGGATTTACTACCTGGTGGATTATTGTTTGTTTTTTGACCCTGCCTTTGTGTTCCTTTTTCCCCTGTCCAAATACTTATGGTTCTTTGCTTTTTCCCCTGTCCTTATACTTTTGGTTTTTTCTAAATTAACTGACGTTTCCTCAGCGCATGCATCCAGCTCCCCTGTGTCCGCCGTAACACATGCACACAATGACCACTCTTTGTCATAAATTCCTATGGCCTTTTGGTAGCCTCTCTGACCAGGTTTCTCCTGGATCGTTCATCCAGTTTTGAGTGACGTTCTGATCCAGGGAGGGTTTGTGTTGTACCAAATACCTTCCACTTCTTAATAATAGACTTCACTAAATTTTTTTGTATCCATCTCCTGACTTGTGCCTGTCCACAACTTTATCCCGGAGATCTTTTGACAGTGCCTTGCCACCCATAGTTGATTGTTTGCTTCAGTTGCACTACAACATGCTCCAGGAAAGCTCTTTTCATGCTGAGCTAATCAAAATGACCACAGCTGATCACAGATCATAGATTCCCTTACACAAGGTAGCTATACAGAATGACCAGCACATCCTGGAGATCACTTTCAAAGGTCTGGGGAAACATTACTAATGTAATGAATGTATGCTCATGCCAGAGATACACATATTTCTGTTAGGAGTATTAAATCTCAGACAGATGTGAGTCCAAATGCTGTTTTTGTTCCACTATCCCGTTATTTGACAGCTTGACATTTAGGACTGCTTTACCACACCATCTCTCATTGACGCTAGGTCTAGAAAAAAATCATCAGGGCAAGATGGCTGTGTTTTTGGTTAAAGAGAAGGGTCTCTTGGACAAAACCTGTTGCCTGTTGGACAATGGGAGCAGCCAAGAGGACTCACTTCTTGTCCTTGGTCACTAAAGGAGATACAGTACTTTGACTCAATTTCAACTGACTAATTTGATCAAGTAGTTAAGCTTGCAAATAATAAATTCCATCCCCTGATCTCCATGTGCTTTTGGTCCCTGATAGTCATATTAGCAGTCTGTAGGAAGTACAGTGGGGGAAAAAAGTATTTGATCCCCTGCTGATTTTGTACGCTTGCCCGCTGACAAAGAAATGATCAGTCTGTAATTTTAATGGTAGGTGTATTTTAACAGTGAGAGACAGAATAACATCAAAAAAATCCAGAAAAACGCATTTCAAAAAAGTTATAAATTGATTTGCATCTTAATGAGGGAAATAAGTATTTGATCCCCTATCAGTCAGCAAGATTTCTGGCTCCTAGGTGTCTTTTACACAGGTAATGAGCTGAGATTAGGAGCACTCTCTTAAAGGGAGTGCTCCTAATCTCAGTTTGTTACCTGTAAAAAGACACCTGTCCACAGAAGCAATCAATCAAGACAAATCAAATCAACCATGGCCAAGACCAAAGAGCTGTCCAAGGATGTCAGGGACAAGATTGCAGACCTACACAAGGCTGGAATGGGCTACAAGACCATCGCCAAGCAGCTTGGTGAGAAGGTGACAACAGTTGGTACGATTATTCGCAAATGGAAGAAACTGTCAGTATCCCTCGGTCTGGGGCTCCATGCAAGATCTCACCTCGTGGAGTTTCAATGATCATGAGAACGGTGAGGAATCAGCCCAGAACTACATGGGAGGATCTTGTTAATGATCTCAAGGCAGCTGGGACCATAGTCACCAATAAAACAATTGGTAACACACTACGCCGTGAAGGACTGAAATCCTGCAGCGCCCGCAAGGTCCCCCTGCTCAAGAAAGCACATGTACAGGCCCGTCTGAAGTTTGCCTGAATGATTCAGAGGAGAACTGGGTGAAAGTGTTGTGGTCAGATCTCTTTGGCATCAACTCAACTCGCCGTGTTTGGAGGAGGAGTAATGCTGCCTATGACCCCAAGTCATAACACCATCCCCACCGTCAAACATGGAGGTGGGAACATTATGCTTTGGGGGTGTTTTTCTGCTAAGGGGACAGGACAACTGCACCGCATCAAAGGGACGATGGACGGGGCCATGTACTGTCAAATCTTGGGTGAGAACCTCCTTCCCTCAGCCAGGGCATTGAAAATGACCTTAATGACTTGGAGAGGATCTGCAAAGAGGAGTGGGACAAAATCCCTCCTGAGACGTGTGAAAACCTGGTGGCTGACCTCTGTGATTGCCAACAAGGGTTTTGCCACCAAGTACTAAGTCGAAGTGGTCAAATACTTATTTCACTCATAAAAATGCAAATCAATTTATAACCTTTTTGAAATGTGTTCTTCTGGATTTTTTTGTTGTTATTCAGTCTCTCACTGTTAAAATACACCTACCATTAAAATTATAGACTGATCATTTCTTTGTCAGTGGGCAAACGTACAAAATCAGCAGGGAATCAAATACTTTTCCCCCCACTGTATTCCTTAAACAAAATGATGTGGTGAAATACTATTTTCAATACGCCAAGACATGCTTGCTATCCAAAATTTGCTTCTTGTTTTTACACAATGGCTATTAGACAAATGCAGCTAACAAGGAATGTTTACATTTTAGGACCATTATTGATAAGTGTAAAATAATATTCTGGTTATTTATTAGAGCCATAGAGAAATTTCCACTGACTAAATATATTAGGTCCAAATCGATATGATTTGAGTTATTTGGATTTGGATCCCATTCAATTCAAGTGCCCAGTCAAACTACACTATATGGCCAAATGTTTGTGTACACCTGACCATCACACCAATATGTGGGCAATTCCTAAACTGTTGCCTTCTGATCAGTAGTCCAACGTCTTAACCACTGAGCATGTTCATAAAGTTGCAACTTGTCTTTCAAGCCAGTGAATGTCTGGGTGTGCTCGAAAGAGATTTCATGACAGTCCTTCATAATGCTTAATAGGTTTTTGAGGCAGAGCTTGAGGATATGGGTGGAAATTGGTGCGGGCTCAACAAGTTAAAAAAAAAATCATTCAAATCGTATTCATCTCCACCCATTTAACCATTAGAGGGTTTTAATAAACCTTACCTAATGCATCTAGGGTTAGGGTTGTATATAAACCATTCAGTGAGTAATCGTGCCCTGTGGATAGGGGCGGGGTTATCTCGGAAGAGACCACTAACATTAGGATAGAAATGTTTCATCATAGAATAAAGGTTTGAAGCACCATATTATCTAAGGGAATAGTGGACCCAAACCATGCCAACAAAACACCTCCTACAGCATAACAAATCCTCATTTGTCATCCATAACATTAAAAACACCCACATAATATTGTGTAGGTCCCCCTTGTGCTGCCAAAACAGCTCTGACCCATTGAGGCATGGACTCCACAAGACCTCTGAAGGTGTGCTGTGGTATCTGGCACCAAGACACATTAGTAGCACACCTTCAGAGGTCTTGTGGAGTCCATGCCTCAATGGGTCAGAGCTGTTTTGGCAGCACAAGGGGGACCTACACAATATTATGTGGGTGTTTACATTACAGATGCGCATTACAGCCCCGTTCCCCCCTCCCCCGCCCCCCTGCGAGAAAGCGGTGGGAGGGAAGGATGCGGTTTAGTTCGCAGGGTTGCCAGATTTGATTGCGTGCCAAACTGGTAGCCACCCACACTCCCATAAATAAAAGCACCAAACTGTACTTTTCATAGTCTGGAAAGCTAATTAAAGGTGCACAACTACTAAAGGTACAAAACGCAAAACATACATCCTTGATGGTACCACCCCAGCGACAAGGAAAAGTACAATTTGTTACCTTTAACTTATGCACCCTCAGAAAGAAATAGTACTAATTTGTGCCTTTCCTTGTCACTGAGGTGCTACCCTTAACTTTTGCACATTTTCTGTGTCTTTTATGTGTTTTCTTGTCCTATACACCAAAGACATTTGGGTTTTTCAGAAGATGGATTGGAGTTTAGGATTGCAGCTTTTATTTCCTGGTATTTAACATCTAGGTGTGTTGAACAACATTGAACCTTTTGCATCAGACCACCCAATATTTAGGTGAGCAAAAGTATAGGAACAGATAAGTCTTGACGTAAATTATTCCAGAACTTTTGTGGCTCATCTCTGTATTTTTTTTTTTTGTGAATTCCAATCTGGCTTTCTGATTCTTAATGCTCATGAGTGGTTTGCATCTTGTGGTATGGCCTTTATATTTCTGCACTCAAAGTCTTCTTCGAATGGTGGATTGTGATACCTTCACCCCTGCTCTGTGGAGATTGTTGCTAATGTCACTGATTCCTGCTTTTGGGTTTTCCTTCACAGCTCTCACAATGTTTCTGTCGTCAGCTGTTGTTGTTTTCCTTGGCCAACCCTGTTCCATGTCTGGTTCTTAGTACACCAGTGGTTTCTTTCTGTTTCAGGACATTCCAAATTGTTGTACTGGCTGTGCCCAGTGCTTGTGTGATGCCTCTGATTGATTTTCCCTCAGCTTCAAAATGGCTTACTTTTCTCCCATAGACAGCTCTCTGATCTTCATGCTGGCTTATCCTTTTTAACAAGAAAAATACAGTCTTCACAGGTGAAACTGAAGGCTAAAACCAAGAGTAGATGTTCAGAGCTATTTATTGTTCAAACAGTCAATCTAACAAGACACACCTGGGTAACAAGAAACACCGGTCAGTCACGTGTTCCAATATTTTTTGCTCATCTACCGATTGGGTGGCCTGATACAAAATGTGATATGTTCTATGTTGTTTAACACATTTACATATAAATAACAGGAAATAAAAGCTGAAATTCTAAACCCTCTGAATGTCTTCAGTCTACAGTTATATTTTGTATAAAATATATTTTATATGTATATTTTTCTGTCTTTCAATGATCTACATCCACATGGAGGCGTAGATATAGTGTACCTTTAAACATGACTGAAGGTATATAATTGACCTGAAATTTTTAGAGCAAAGCTTTAAAGGTACATTTCTAGGTAATAGACACATACTAAAGGTACAAAAGGTGTACGTTTAAGGGTACCACGCCTTTGACAAGGAAAGCTACAGTTTACTACTCCTTTTTCTGAGATACCCACAATTCCAGGTAAAATATGCACATTAAAGGTACCCTTTAGGGTACGAATGGAACAACAAGGAAAGCTACAGTTTAGTTCTATTTTTCTGAGAGTGTATAAATCTCAAATAAAGCAACAGACTACAAATATGATCAATAGCTGTAACTGGGAATTATAAATAATATAATATAAATATTTTAATTTCATTAAAATATGACATGATATTGGTGTGGAATTATATGCAGTATAGACCTACTATAGATGCGAGGCAAAATGTTTTCCCCCAAAAATAAATGCAAAATGCTGTTAGGGATTTCAGACTAATCTGGCAACACTGCATTAGCAAAAACACACACACACACACACACACACACACACACTAGCATACCTCTTACTGATTGGATACCTGCCATTTCAAGAATTCCAGAGGTGTTTACCTGATGAAGAATGAAGATACTCCTGCATTCACACACACACCAACATCACAGAGATACACCTGTTTTGTTTTTAAGAACCATTTAATCAATAATCATAATGAGTCCATTAATGTAATTAGATGTCGCAGCTTATTTAGTGCAGATGTTCACGATCCAGACAATGACCCCAGATGTTCCACACTGTTCTTGTTTTAATTGCTAACACACATTTATTAGCTGGATCATGCTGGAATGAAGGTGGACCGGCTGGGCGTCCTTGGGGTCTGGGGTTAAGAGTGAAAGTGGATTGAGAACAGGTTAGGAAGAGTTTAATATATCAAACCTTGTTTTTATAACATTGCGGACATTTTTCACCTCGTTCAGACTCGGAAGAATCTAGTAGCATGTAGTCTATGGATTAATGACATGTTCATACAGCATTTTACAGAAATCTCGTTAATCCTGAAGGGCCCACAACACTGCAAAGTTTCATATCTGACTGCTCTAACATCTGATTCATCGCATACAGCTTGATGAGTTAAAACACTTGGAGGCATGCTCTTATCAGTCCCTCCAGGATTTTGCAGTTTTGCAATTGCAGGAATTAACGCAAAATAGAGGAAACTCCGCAATATTTGGTGGAGCTTGCAATTTTTCAAAATTACCCCAGATTTGGGCCAAGACGCGTCATGTGATGTCATCACAATGCGCATTCAGTCATTAACACTCTGTACTATAGGACCCTGCTTCTCTGTCATCTCATTTAGTTATACAGTATATTTTCACATTTTAATAACATGATGGCAGCTATGTTATGTTATGTTATGTTATGTTGTGTCGTGTGTTGCGTTGTATTTAATGTTGCGTTGTATTTAATGTTGCGTTGTATTTAATGTTGTATTGTATTTGTGGTACTGTCCTGATTGTACAGATTGTCCTATTTATTGTCTTGTCCAAGGTGCATTGCCGATTTTGTATCTTCTAATTTTGCACTACATGTTTGTCAGGTTTGTTCGCTGTCGTCACTTTCTGTAATGTTGCACTAAGGCCTTGGAGAACACTATTTTGCTCTACTGTAGACTTGTAGATGTCTAGAATGACAGTGAAACTCTCTAATCAGTTTTTGCGGTTTTGCGATCGCAGAAATGAACGCAAACTCAAACTGTGGAACTCACTACCTCTTACTCTCCGTAACATCACTTCTCTGCCTAGTTTCAAGACCCAGCTAAAAACGTATCTGTTTGAAATGTACTTTCAATGATTTTTTTCCCCCTCTCCCAATTTCTTTTCTTCCTTGTGTTGTATGCATTTTATGTATTTGATATATACTGTGTAAAGCGACCTTGAGCTTTGGAAAGGCCCTACATGAATAAAACTTCTTCTTCTTCTTCTTCTTCTTCTCTGCAATATTTTGAGGAGCTTACAATTTTTCAAAATGAATGCAGATGTTCCGCAGATTTGGGCCAAGACGTCATGTGACATCATCACAATGCTCATTCAATCAAAGCCCTCTTCGATTTATGTGCTTCAACCACAAGTACAGCTAAAAGGTCTCATTTACCAACAAACATCACTGCGAAATTGCTATTTCACCAATTCAAGCAGTTTTCCGCAAAAAAGCAAAAAACCTCATGTTGCATCGCAAACGTTGAAAAAAGCTGCTGCAAAATCAAGCATTTGTGGCCACAACAATCACAAAAAAAACCCCTCCAAGAAACCCTGTACGGACTCTCTGATAGGAAATCAATCAGCAACAGGGTTGCTTGATGTGGTCCAATACAAACCACAATTACTGTTAGCATCCTGAAGTTGATTATTTTGCTTTATTCCACTAATACCACAACAAATTGAATCACAGAATGATACATCATACATATTGTCTGTTAATATTTAGGTTTAATGTTCTGCATTGTCCGCGAAACGAGTTAGTTCCTGTTATCACTTATGTTATAGCAGCAACAAACAATCGTTCCCTCACCAGCTTCTCTTATTTTCTCTCTCTTGAAGTTAATGAGACAAAAAAAAAAAAAAAAAAAGTGCCGTCATATCAATAATTTAGATACATCTTTCGCTGTTAAATAAAAATATTTTACAAGATGTAATTAATAGAATTTGACATGGCTACATGCTTTTGAACGCAGTGAAGTGGAAGGCAGTTTTGTAAGTAGCATTATTGAATTTTTGATTATTGATTAATATGCTGAACAGGGATTTCTTGCATAACAAAATATTCATCTGTCAGTTGCTCCATCATTTACGTACTGAAGATTTAATTTGAGCACCGTGTTTAGAAACCGTGGCTCCATTCTCATTTCCTGTGCATCATTAACACACAGCGCATTTTATGCTGTTACTTCACCCCTGTCATCACCTCACACGATTGGTGGTCTAATCACAACTGGGATCTTGCCTTATCTCAGTTCTCTGTCCCTCTGAGTCTGACCAGCTGGACTCCGCATTTCCAGGATGATGTCACACTCTTTGTTCACGGCTCTCGCTGGCAAATCTGGAGGTGTGTCAGGTGCCCTTCCTGCTTGTACCACAAAATTAGATCAAATAAAATTTAAAAAAAAAATACAGAGGGTGTAATTAAGACTCTGAGCTGAGGATTTAAGAGTCGAACAGATCTTTACATTTATATATCAAAAGTCTATAGCTAATAATGAAACTGCATGATGTTAACTTCTTGATTCCGATTGGTCAAAAGGTGTTGATTAATGTTCTATAACAGCAGCTCTGGCAATAGTGTTGGCTGCAAGGTTTGTATTAATGCGCTAATTCTGATATGTTTTCAATCATTTCAATAACAATAACTAGATTTATAAAATGTGTATAATCAGTGATATGGTGGAGTATGGTGAAGTGCTTTGTAACAGTCAGTACTTTTCTCACCAGGTCTGTTAAGTCTGGATGGAGTTTCTTTGTAGTTTCTCAATAACACAACAAGCTAACATTATTTTTATTGCCATATTAACTTCAAGAGAGAGAAATAACTGAGGCTGGTGAAGGAACGACTGTTTATAGCTACTATAACATAAGCGACACGAGGATTTAACTTGTTTTGTGGACGTTCCACAGCGTTAAAAATGTAATTATGAACTGTTAAAAAAGTAGGACATCATTCTTTAATTATTAAAACATGGTCAGCACTGGCACATTGCTGTGGTATAAGGGGAATAAAGTATTTAGGGATGTGCTATTATAGGAAAATAATCAACTTCTGGATGGTAAAAGTAACTCTGCTTCACATCTCACCACCCCATCACTGATTATTTTGCTATAACAGCAGGTTCCCAAATGTTTTATTCCTTACTTAGGGATGATATGCAATGCAGTGAAAGTGTGTGATTCTCTATTATAATTAGCAAATTTATGTTTAATCTAACTCAAAAAGTGAACCATCACAGAGAAAATAGGCAACACTGACTACTTCCTTTCTAAAGGAAATGGCAACAGTATACTGTACCTGAATAATTATGACAAAGGGTTTTAATAACATTTGTATAATTCTTCATCAAATGCAACCTGTTCTGAAATCACTCATAAATAAATAATGGTTTCTCTGCATCCCCCGAGAGAACCGTCCTTGACTCTGGAATTGTGTCAGCTTTATTTACGTGATATGAAAAAGCGTTCTAACAAAATCTATTCTCATCTTCACTGATTATATTATGCAATACATTGCATTTGCATAGTAAACCCAGAATTTAAAATTAATCATGTCTAAAGCATCTAAAGTAACAGCTCCAGGGACCTCGGTTTGATCCAGAGCTCAGGTTACTGTCTGTTCGGAATTACACATCTTCTCCTTGTGTCTGTGTGGGTTTCCGGTTTCCTCCCACCACCCTAAAACATGCATGTACTATGCTAAATTGCCCTTACTTGCGAATGAATGTATAAATGTGTGTGCGCAGGGTGCCCTGGGATGGACTGCCGTCTTATCCAGGGCGATTCTCCCATCACATTCCCAGTGTTCCTGGGATAAGCTCTGGATCCACCACACCCCTGACCAGGATAAATAAATGAATGAATGAATGAATGAATGATCCATTTCTGATATCTCTTATATTTGAATGGTTGAATAATTTCAAATACTTCATTTATAAATCGAGGCTGTACAGATGTGAGTGGTAAAATCTTTAATAGCAGAAACACAGCGTGGTTTAGATCTATCCAGCCTTTTAAACCAGGAGCTTGCTAGGCTTCTCTTGTGTGCTTTTGCTCAAAACTAAAAAATAATCATAATAATAATAATTATATTCAGCTACTAAGGAGCTCTGTCTGGAAGATCTGCTCTGCCTCAGAGGATTTAAAAAGAACTTCTAAATCAGAAAATCTTTCAGAGGAAAAAAACAAAACAAAACAAAACAAAACGGGAATTATTGTTATATTGATATTTCACCTTCAGGTGTAAATGAAATGCTTGAGTTGATAATGGTGAAGGATTGAGGCGGCATCTAGTGGCCTCACTGGGAAATGATATAAAACGTATAAAATAAAACCAGACATCAATACTGGCAGAAAATTTACAAATTTATTCATACCTGAGAGGGAAATCTGCAGATAACAAACAGAAACTCTAAATATGGTACAATGAAAGCCATTAAGACAAACAGTGATCACAAGATATTCATCGTCATTGAAATCATCTGTGTTGGAGTACTGACAGGCTGCCACAGTGTGTGTGGGAGGGTGGTGATGCTTTACGAACACACTATACAGTGGAAGTAAAAAGTCTACACGCCCCTGTTAAAATTGCAGGGTTTTATTTATTGAAAGAAAGAAGAAAGAAACCAGGATAAATCGTGTCAGATCTTTTTCTACGTTTAATGTGACAAAGCAACCGACAAATGTAAAATAAAAAACAAATAGAAATGTTTTAGGTTGACAGTGTGTTATTTTGTTACTTTGTTTAAGCACCTTTATACTGTAATACAGCACTCAGATGGGGAAAAACACAAACTCCCCTAAATCAATTGTTCAAGACATCAAGATGTCACGCCTACACCAGGCTCCCCCTCTCCGACTGTCAAACCGACACCGGGCTCCCCTTCTATGCTCTCAAAGACTCCCAGCATCTTCAGACAACGTTCCGGCTCGTCCACTGCTCCTCCTTCATCTCTGCTCCCACAAGGAAACCTCCATTCCTCCATGTGTTCTTGGGGCCACCTAGCACGTCTACAGCCAACCAGGATTTGTGTTTAAAGGCAAAGTGTGGCAACATACATTCACCATCACAACATTCACTGTCATCATGAGAATTAAACAATCCAGTTATCAACAGTGAGAGGTTGGTGATTTAAGGCTTTTGAAAATGAATGTTAGGAGCCAATTACTGTATGATCTCACAAAGCCGTGCACGTCGTATATTATTATATACTATTATATGTTATAATAGTGTTATATACTATTTGATAAGTTTAATGTGAACACTCTGTTTAATATTAATCTTTTCCCCTTGTCAATTTCTTCTTTCTTTCCTCTCTGTTTCCTGGTTCCTGTGTTGGCACCTCTTCTCTTTGTTTCTCTGTTGACTCAGGTACAGACAGATGAAGCCCCTCACTATTTGTGTACAACTCTGTCTCCCCGAATACCATTTGCACGCATTTACATTCTTTCCCAAATAACATCTCATATTTCATGGCTTCCTAAGAACCATATATGGTGTTGTTCCTGTCTTACATGGATAGGCTTCCTGTTCTATGCAAATATGCCTTCCACCTAACCAATCAATAGTTAACCCATTGTCTCTGTTTTGTGTCAAGCACAATATATACTCTGCCTTTTCTTTGAATAAATGAGAGATCTTGCCATTTGAACTTTGTGTGTCTGTGTGTCATTTGGCAAACTCTCCCAAGGCCTTGGTGCAGGAAGAGTGCAGCGGGGTGAGGGCGCCATCTTTCTCGTGTACTCTAACTTTCTCTCTTCTCAAGAATTGCAACCTAACACTATTATATAATAACTTTATTTATATATATATATATATATATATATATATATATATATATATATATATATATATATATATATATATATATATATATATATATATATATATATATATATAATTATATATAACTTTATATATATGTACTATTATATAATAACTTTTATTAATACTACAAGGCCTAATACCTATGAGGAAATAAACAAATGACAATTAACAAAGTTGAATATTTCATTGACATTTTTTATTTTATATGTTCATGTTTGTGTTTTTGTTTTGATTTTTTTTATTTGAGTTTAATTAAATATTTGTTATGCTTGTTCATTTTTGTGTTTTTATTTGTGTTTTATTTCATTTTATATTGCATTTTAACTGTTTTTTTTTAGTATTTTTTTTTGTGGGGGGGGGGGGGGGTGAGGTTGTAGAGGTTATGTGGTCAGGGTGTTTCCACATCTTTGGTTCCAGAAGGGATCTACAAAATAAACAAACAAACAAACAAATTAAAATAGACTAGGATAGAAAACAATTAGTTTTACACTTTTTTTCTTCCATATAATTATCTGTTCTTAGTATAATTACATAATCATGTTAATCTGTGTTACAGAACTCATTACTGATCCAGTACAATCATATAATCTTGACTGTTACAGCATGCCTTAGCTCATATTAATTAGGTGTAATGTATCCTCGCTGTCTAACCTGGACTCCCTCCGTGAACCACTCATGCCTGGTGATGTCCTCTAAAGATGGGCGAAAAGCAGGCTCGAGCTCCAGGCACCACATCAGCAGATCGACGAAATCTGTGCGGTGACGAGACAGAGGTTGAGCTAGAAGTTCAGTCATTTTGCTACGCTTTATCATACAGCTTTATCATAAATGTGATGCTTCTGTATCGACTGACCTCGAGACAGACCAGGACATAATTTCAGTTGACCATCTTCAAGGTTGCTCTCGGATTTAAAGGGGTAGCCTCCACAGACCAAGTTGTACAGGAGAATTCCCAGACCCCAGATGGTAAAAGGAATGCCCTCATACATCTCGAACATCACCCACTCAGGAGGACAGAAAGCAGGAGTGCCTGAGTGTAAAGGAGAGAAAAAGCGTAGTCAGCAATGTCACAAGAAAAAAAGCATGTCAAAAATGGCTCTCCACTGCTCTCCTTTTGATTCTATTGCATATTTATTTTTGGAATGATTACCTGCAAACATTCTGTATGGCTTGTCCATCAGCAAGTCCCCACAGCCAAAGTCTATCATTTTGACTTGCATCGTGTCAGTATTGATGAGCAGATTCTGGGCCTTGATGTCGCGATGTAAAACTCTGCGGTCAGAGCAGTGACGAGCCGCCTGAATCACTTGCCGCATGATGTCCCGTGTCTGTGTTTCAGTCAGACGACCGCCCTGAAGTTTAATGAAATGTGCGAGGTCCATACAGGGGCTGGGTCGTTCCAGGACCAAGATAATGTGATCGGGCGTTTCGAACCAGTCCAGCAGCTCCACCACGTTTCTGCAGCGAGGTGGCTCGGACACCATCTTCATTAGAGCCACCTCCACTGGCAGCTCGCACGTCTCTCCGGGCTAGAATAAGAACAGACATGGTTATCATGGGTTCGGTGTGAATACATCTAAACTACGATAAGCAGAGATGTTACAGTGGATCGTTTTCCTTTATGTTAGCAGGAATGAGTAAACAGTCACATAATTGTGCTCTGTATTTGATCTGCAGCCGGTTGCACCAGCAGAACGCGAGTTGTGTTGTTGTCATGAATCAGACCTCTATGGTTCCTCCCACTCACCACCAGAGGGTGCCGTCACCCAAGTACTGACTCTATCCCTGGACTCCATCTCCCATAATCCTCACACACCTGTTCCCCATTTCATGGACTATTTAAGCCCCTCTTTCACCCTACCTCGTCGCGAAGTCTTGCTTTGCCTTGCGGACATTTCTGAGCGTTTTCTTTGTTATTGCCATCTGTGTTAGACCTTGGACTGTTTATTCGTGTTTTTGAACCTTTGCTGCCTGCCTTGACCTTACGCCTGTTTATGACTACGCCTCTGCCTTGCCTATGAAACTGAGTTTGCCGACGATTGATCTCTGCCTGCCTTTACGTCTGTGTATACTACTTTCCTTAATAAAGCTGCAAATGGATACTCACTCCATGGACTCTTCGTTACAGTTGTAACCTAAGTGGCCACTATGTTTGAGTATACAAAATGTGTATTAAGTAGCAGAACTGAAAAAGCACATACCAGTATAAAATACAAATACAAGACGTTGAGTCACTTGAAGTTAAATATTTCACCGAAAAAAGAAAGACATTAACCGTGTCGCGACACGTCTCCATCATGGATATAGTATTTCCTGTTTGTAATCGCACCCCGACTTATGATCAAACTCACATTCAGCTGGTGCAGCAGACCCCTGCTCTATAAAGGGCTTGCTATTTGGACCTTACTGCTTAAGTAAAATAAGATTACTTACATTGTTCTTGGTGAAGTTATCCTTCTCCACATATTTGATGGCAACCTGTTCACATAATTTTACAAAACATGATTAGACATTCAAGGGACGATTTGGGAAAGGAATTAACATGCAGGAAGCTATACAACCGAAACTACCCACGTTCAGTGCTACCGTGGAGTGCAGTTTGTTTATGAGGGTGAGGGACAACACTTACCTCTATCCCATCTTCCACACGGATGCCTGCGTAGACAGACCCGAAGCTTCCCTTCCCCAGCAGCTCTCCCATGGTGTACCGTGAAGCAAACGCAACTGTTAAACAGACAACACTTTAGTTTAACTGAAATTGAATCGCGAATGAAACGGCATCATGCTCAGTGTCCTGTCTTGCAATAACGAGGAAAGAATGAAACTTGTGTCCTTAACAACTATTCATATACAACAGCATATACAATATGGTATCTTCTCTTTGGGTAGGGTAAAGCACCGTGAATATGAGTACCTAGTAAAAATAGTACAAGTCTTCATTTCTCTATATACGAAAAGTCACAAATTCTGTGTTCTTTCATGCAGTGTACCATCCTCATCTGTCTCCGTACAGCTAATTTTACTGAGATATGAGTTACCTAAACTACACAACACTGAACAAAGCTCGCGATGCCAAAATGTTTTTGTCCAAATGGTGGATTTAACATACCCTCTGGGTCAGTCTGCTCCACATCAGGAGACTGTGGAGCGATGATCTCGTCACTCATCGAGCTACTTTCTGAGTTCTGAAGCCCGTGCACCATTTCACACCTGGTAGATGTTGAGTGCTGCTCCGAGTCAGAATTAGCATCTGCATCAGTGACTTTGACTTTGCACAGCTGGAGAAGCTCTAGCAGCCACGCAGGTTCTTCTTCTTCCCCATCTTGCACATTTCTAAACAGCTACAAGACAGATAATGAAAATACATTAGGGATGAAGACTTTGTATTAAAAACCTGGAAACCATTTCACAATTATTAATAATCTTATTTACCAAAACGAGCCGTTCGACAAGGCTCCTTTTGATCCTGCCGGGGAAGGTGATGACTGCCCTGCTGATGGTCTCACAGTATTGAATGGCTTCCTCAGGAAATTCAGCCAGGGCTAGCCGGTTGGCGTGACACAACTTGAAGATCTAAGACAGACGGAGTCGTTCGTTCTCAGTACAGCGGTTCAATTTGACCGATCAGTGCGCATGAAACTGAAAAGAAGAGAAATTCCAACCTGGAAGTTTGGCTGGGACAGGCCTGAGGTCAGCGACAGCACGTATTCGTAAACCTCGGTTCTCTCAATGGCTGAAGTCAGGACTGTCAGACCAAATGGCAAAGTACTGCAAATAGAAAAAATGTGTCTGTAGCAATTCAGGAAAGACATCACACACACACACACACACACACACACACACACACACACACACACGCACAAACACACACGCACAAACATACCTGTTGCATCCGATCAATTCAAACTGGCTACGTGTCCCCAGCTCCACGTTTGCCACCACGTAGCAGATGTGCGCTGCGTACGTCAGTCCTCTGAAGGCTGCAGATGAAACATCAAACATGCATGTGAGGATCAGGGTCCATGAAACAGTTCAGGAACATTTTCAAAAAAAATTTGGTTACTGTGGAGCTGATCCATACCAAGATCATTTCCCATCTGAATCACGGCTTCTCTGTGCTCATCGTCTGGGGCGGAGGAGCACAAAAGTTGTGCCAGAGAAATGCACCAGTCATTTCGGCTCTCGGTTCTTCTCAGCTGTAGCAGAAATAGTCATTTTAGTCATTTAATCATATACAGACAGATGCTGGTACTGATGTGTGATATAGGTTTTGATACCTTCTTCCTAAATAAGCCGTATCCCTTGAAGAGGATTGGGGCAACTTGAGCCATCATCACTTTCTGTAAGAGATTTCATTAAGTGTTAGGTTCTCTCTCTCTCTCGCTACGAAGCTAGCGGAGGCTAGCGGAGCAGCATACTTCCACATTCCACTGAGCGCATTCCAGTGCTATTCATAAAAACCCTGCCATGTGCGTTTGTTTTTGTTCACGTCATATCTCCGCCTCCCGTGTTCTACCATGTGCTTATGTTTTGGTTTGTGTCATGTCTCCGCCTCCTTTATGTTTACTGGTCCCTTGGTTTACGTCATGTCTCTGTCCCCGTTCTGTTATTGGTTCATGTTCGTTCATTGTCATGATGAGTATCAGGTGTCTTTGATTTGTGTGTGCATAAAAACCCCGCTCAGTTTCCGCTCCCTTGCGGAGTATTAAAGTAGAGGTCAAAGTAACTTGTTCCTAGTTCATTGTTCGTGGTTCCCTAACCACCTCCTTTCCTCGCGTGTTTTTCCTATCTTTTGTATTACTACCGTTTGGATTATTACCTTTTGGATTACTGCGTTTTTTGGATTACTGCGTTTTTTGGATTACTGCGTTTTTTGGATTACTGCTCTTTTGATTACAGCCCGGATTATGGTTTGTTGTGTTCGTTGTAAGGATTCTTATGTTTGGAATAAACTTTTCAATATCAGCTGACGTTTCCCCAGCGCATGCATCCTGACTCCCTCACCGTCCTACACGTCACGTAACATTAAGTTGCACATGCATTGTAGGTATTATGGATGTAACTGAATATGAATAGCACAGCTACTATATTTATTCATTTAGGCACTTATTATAATTCAGAGAATTTTTACTTTCTTGAAAAAAAAAAAAAGATTTGCTTACAAAGGCTTACAATTACAAATACCACACGTACTGAACTATAACACTTACTCCATTTCGACGGCAGAACAAGTCCATAATCTGCCAAAAGTAGTAGGCCTCCTTTTGGTCAGGTTTTTCAGTCTGTTTGAGACACTCCTTTGCTTTGTACTTTATAAACTTTAACAGGTCCTCTTTCTGCATCTTATTGCTGCAACAGATGTTGGAACACAGCTGGATTATGTGGATTACCGCACACGACACAGTTTAAAACATTATTACTGCTTACAGCGAAGGCTCGACTTATCTTATATGAGAGGAGAAAGAGAGTCTCACCTCATAAGAGGGCCAGGAAAAGCCACATGGTCAAACTCAGCCAGGTCGTCATCGTAGGGATGATACGTGCAGCTGGGCATCCCTGGAGTCAAATCCTCAGTTAGGGCTACAGAGTTATTATGTGACTCTATGACTCTTATAGAAATGTTATTCATTTGACAGTGTTGTGCTGTTTCTTGTGTTAATTGTGTCCAGGATTAACTATTGTCTGTTGTCTGTGAAATGTGTGTGTGTGTGTGTGTAATACCTGGAACATGTACTCCTGCATTGACGTTGTCCTTCATTATGTCCACCATTTTCAACAGTGTTCAGGAAAACTTTGTAAAATCAGCAACTGGCAACATATATACGGTTATTCAATCTAATTTCCCCAGCTCTCAAACAGAAACAAAAGCGTTCACACAGAAGAGATAAAGCCATACCGACTTTATCTCACACCACTAGAGGTCACTGTGACCACAATGTTAATCAGTTTATACTGTTAGTGTTCACCTGGCTGTGAGATTTACTCTCATGAACCTTCTCTATAATGTCGGTGCGGTTAAACTTTACGGTCCTCGACTGACCGGTTGAGAGTTATTTCGATATTTCAAGGCATTATCGGTATTTAGTTAACCTTATACACCTTTACCAATTGGAAATGATGTACAGTAGTTTACTCACCTTGTCGGTAAGAAGCAAGTTCAGTTTCTCACTGAGGGTTTCACTTGGTTTGGTTTGTGTCCACTGTGCGAATTTATATTTTCGAATAATGCGATAGAATTCAATGAGCAAACAGCTAAGAACACGCTGTGACGCAATAGAACGCGTCTTAAGCGAGGGCGTTTTTTTTTTGTTGTTGTTGTTGTTTTTTAAATTTTTAAATTTTAAAAAAAATTTTTTAAATTGCTTGAAGAACATAAATACCGAAATAAACAACAGTAAGAAACATCTTAATACAATTCAAAAAAGTCCAACTAGCAGCATCACAAAAAATACATAAATAAACAAAATAAACATAACAGGAAAAGTAAGAAAAGGAAAAAAAAACAAAAAAAACAAAACAACCTCTACAATACAAGAGGCTTAATCATTAAAAAAATACCTTCAAAAGATTACATAGTTTAAGGGCTTTTTTTTATGATGCATGAGCTTTAAAGATTTGAAGAAGACCATTAAATCTTTCTGGAAAAGTAATAAAGTGGGGGATTTATTAAAGAATCTGCATTTATGAATGAAGTGATTGGCCAAAATCACAATATTATTAACCAATGGAAATCAGCTTTGCACTAATAAATCTATTTTTCCATGATTTTTGTTTTAGTTGCTGGTACAAACTGTTAAAAAAAAAAACATTTTGTCACCCTTCAAAGGACCATATCATATCATATCATATCATATCATATCATATCATATCATATCATATCATATTCTCTATATGAATCAGTGAGCACTTTTTAAGGGCTTAACACATCTTGAGCCAGAACATTATGAAAGAAAGGGATTTAATTTCCTAAAACACATCCATGTGCACCCAGCCTGCTTTCTTTTCATTTCGTGCTTATAAGGATCATACTGTTGTGCATGAAATCCAAACACATATGAACCAATGTTCAGAGAAGTCACCACATTCTGAGAGCAAGAAACGAATCTGTCCCGAACCCTTCTTCACGCTTAGATGTCATCATTACATATCATTACATCTGTACCGCTTATCCTACCCAGGGTTTGCAGGGAAGTTTGGAGCCTATCCCATGGAACTCGGGGCGCAAGGCGGGGGAACACACATTCACACACTATGGACAATTTGGAAATGGCAATTAGCTACAACACATGTCTTTGGACCGGGAGAGGAAACCGACGCACTCGGAGGAAACCCCCAATCAGGAGAACCCCCGAAGGGAAGAACATGCGAACTCCACGCACAAAGGGTGGAGGTGGAATTCGAACCCCCAACACCGGAGGTGCAAGGGACTGTTTAAGGGATTAAGGCGTTAAAATGTCTTTCTCCACCAAAAATATTCTGGGGGGAAAAAAAAGGACTTCCTAAAAGTATTTGTATCCAGTCTGGCCCAAAGGATTCTTCATGCTTAAAACTATCCTAATATGTTGTATAAAGTATATAAAATAAATAAATAAATAAACAAATAAATAAATAAAATCAGTTTAACAGTACACATAGAAATGATATTTGTGCATTAATTTAATACATTAAGAACACACATGTATACAAGTAAATTAATTTAACAACACACAAGTATACAGTACACAAGTATAAATGATTTACCTGTAATATATTTTATTTCTAACAAACTAAAAATGTATATGAAGTAATACATAATATTTTGGTCAAATTAGAGGATTAAGGGGATGAAACACATATTTACACAGTCCTTTATGCATCTCTATTCCTCAGAGGGATACAGGAGGATGAGCCTCTTCATCATGGCCACTGAGCACTGAACAGATTTTTTTTTTACGGACACAGACTGATACACCTGCATGCACTTATGATATAACATAAAGCGCAAACATTATTATTATTATTATTATTATTATTGTTGTTGTTGTTGTTGTTGTTGTTGTTGTTGTTGTTGTTTAATCATTAAGTCTTACAAGTATTTTAAAAAAAATGGCATTTTCATCATTCAGGAAAAAAACAATAAAAAAAAAATTTTAATTGTTTTTTCCTGAATGATGAAAATGCCATTTTAATGTTCAAGTGTCAATGTGCTGGAGTCTTTGTGTTAGTTAGTTTCCAGTATACAGTAATTTGTATTATTTTCCATGATTAATTTAGCCAAGAGTCAGCATAACATAATTCCTAGCGGAGTACATGTAACTAGTCTAATATGAAAGTGCTGTTGTATTACTACGGTGCTTCATAGTAATAAACTAACATAAAGTACACACACTCATTTGTATGGACATTTCAAGAAGGCTAATATCATTCATTCTTATATTAAATGTACCATACTGGTAATACTATGTAAACAAATCTCTTTGTTAGTATGTATAAATGATGCAAGACTCAGCTGAGACACTGCTAAATATACAGGATGGTCCAAAAAGACAATGTACATGGAGTGTAAGAGGATAAACAGTAGATTAGAGAAACACAAATGGGGCAGTAAGATTAAAAAAAAGTGAGGAAAATATTAAGTGGTTGGATTCAGTTCCTGATTCATTTTCTCTAGGTAATAATCATATCCCTCATGAGTTGAAGCTAAAACATTCATCCCTCTGCCAGTGCTTGCCCCCTGCAATATATTTGACATTGCCATCTAGTGGACTCAAGCTATAACGCTGCAGTAGGGTTTTTATTATCCTGGAAAGCATGTATTTTTGATATCAGTCTTCCTCCTTCACAGTCTTTTGTGCCAGACCTAAACAGACACTAAGCATGGAAAAGAATCACCCCCCTTTAAAATAATCACAGTTTGTTGCTTTTCAGCCTGAAATGAAGACAGACACAGTTTTTGTTTTATCCACCTGTATTTACTCAGTGCAACTTATAACATCCAAGTGAAAGATATAACACCAACATGTCAGAAAAAAATTTTACAAAATAAAAAAAAAAAACAGAATCACTGAGTTGGAAAAAGGATCACCCCCTTGCTTTAATTTGCCTTATTTTTTTAATTACAGCCTTTAGTCTGTTGGGATATGTCTCTACTAACTTTGCACATCTAGACTTTGCAATATTTGCCCACTCTTCTTTGCAAAACTGCTCAAGTTCAGTTAAATTTGATGGTGACCGTTTGTGGACTGCAGTCTTCAAGTCATTCCACAGATTTTCAATGGGGTTTAAGTCTGGGCTCTGACTAGGCCATGCAAGGACATTCACCTTTTTCTCCTTCAACCACTGTGTGGTCAGTTTTGCTGTGTGTTTTGGGTCATTGTCATGTTGGAAGGTAAACCTTCTACCCATTGATAACTTTCAGAGGGCAGTAGATTTTCCTCAAGAATTTGAAGGTATTTTGCCCCATCCATTTTCCTTCTATCCTGACAAGTGCTCCAGTCCCTGCTGCAGAGAAACACCCCCATAACAGGATATTACCACCTCCATGCTTTACTGTAGGAATGGTGTTATTTGGATGGTGAGCTGTATTGGATTTCCACCAGACATATCGTTTGGTGTTGAGGCCAAATAATTCAATTTTAGTCTCATCTGACCATAACACCTTTTTCCATGTGGCCTCAGAATCTTCAAGGTGCATTTTTCAAAGCTCAGTCGTGGGTGGCATTTTTCTTGCAACCCTCCCATACAAGCCACATTTGTGGATAATGTGTGATATTGTTGTCACATGCTGTTAGAGTCCTCCTCTTGCTCGGCGCTGCTCGCGGGGGCTGGCGAGTAGCATACTTCCACATTCCCCGCATTCCATTCATGGACTCTAGGTTTGTTTACTCCACCATGTGCTCTTTGTTTTGGTTTACGTCATGTCTCCGCCTCCGTATGTTTATTGGTTCTTTGCCTTTAGTTCATGTCATGTCTCCGGCCCTTTTTGTTCATTGGTTCTCTGTGTTTGTCATTATGAGTTTCAGGTGTTTCGTGTTTCGTTTGTATTATTTAAACTGTTTAGTTTCTGCACCTCATCGCGGAGTATTGAATTAGAGTAGAGTTAACTATGTAGCGTATGATCTATGCTCAAACTGATTTCTAAATTAACCCAAACTAAACATAGAGTAACCCCGAGAGGCCTCGTTTGACCAGATGCACCTTTGGAATGCAAAAAGTCTCTCTGGGACCCACACAGGACTTACCCCTGCAATAAAAGAAACCTTTGATGACTGAACGTCTGGGAAACTTCACGATTAGTTCGTCAGCAGGGATCCACCACACACCCACACACACACGCGCACACACACTTACTTTACGACACACACACACACACACACACACACACACCCACGCTTACCTTACACACACAATGGAGAAACCCCTCTCTCTTCAATGTAACGTGTAATTATATGTAATTATTCCATGTCTAAATAGTGTGATGTTATTTTGTTTACATATATTGTGTGTTTAACTAACCTTAATGACTTTAAATAGTTTTAATCTAGCATATCATTTTAAATGTTTGTAACCAGGTTTTATTTGTAATATTCTTCCCAAATCCATCGAATTTGGTATGTAGTTAATCGTCTCGAGATACCCAGATTGATTATGCATATCACATTGCAATGGGATACATCGTTTCATGTTTTTCCTTTAATTTCATTTATAACACGGTATAGACCGGCTCCTCCCTCGACATTTAAATTAGGGTCCGAGACCAGACAAAGAGAGTCATCCGGACATGCAAACCCAACTTCCTGATTGGCCCATAGCCCAAAGAGGCGTGTGCGTTGGTGTTGTTTTTAAGACAACACCACGCTCACTTCAGGCGGATTTGAGAGTTAGACTTCAGAGTTTGACTTCAGTTCTCAACTTCACTTCTTCCAGTTTCTCTTCCCGGGGCCACGTGCCCCGGGAAGAGGAAGCCAGGATCTCTCTCCGGACACAAGATGCAACTACCTCCGGGCTCACGCCTTTCCAAACAACAACGAACCAGCGAACTCTACACGACCTCGCGCAAACTCTCAACGTTGAGGCCATGCAAGTATAGTTAATGACCTATATCTGCGTTTAAGATTGGACCCCTGTGTTACAGGAGAATTAAGTTCGTGCTGGTTCTGAAAAAGGCTAAATAGTTGTGTTTTTGTCTGCTCCCCTTTCTTTCATTACTTTCTCTCTATCCCTTTTCTCTCCCTGTATATAGATGTGTATGTATGTATGTTTTGCTTAGAATTAGTCGTGTGTATCCATAGTCACATATAGCTATTAAAATCTATTATCCCACGCTTGATTTTCTCTGTTTTTGGTCATGTGATGAGTCCCTTAAATGCTGCATAAGATCTTCGTTACCCGCTCTAATCTTTAATAATAAACTTCGTGAGTTAATTCTTCCTGGCCAGAAGGATAAACTCACTCTTTAGAGTTCATAAAGCTGATCTAGGCCACATACATAGTAATAATTAATTATAATCCGTTGTAGTTAATTATCTATATGTATATGTGCACCTATATGAATTCCCTTTCATGGCTGATGTATATTTATAACTGGTCACAACACGCGTTGATTAGATATATAGATATATTTCACGCCATTTGAGCTAATTCCTCATATAAATTGGAGAATATAGTTAAACGTGTTAAACATCTTTTAATTTGTTACATAAATCGTAACTGGTGGAGAATATTATTTTAAATGTTGCAGATTCATCCGAGTTACTACACATTCCTGTAGATAACGCGGGCACGCTTTAAAACTCATCTCCTTTAAAAGGGTGCGTTGAATCCAAGCGTGCGCTTCTGTTTCGTTTCACGTTTAAGGTTGATCCATCTCATTATTCTGGTGGAAAAGAATAATGTGTAATAATGCCCCTTTTTGTAAATTTTCGCTACAACTATGTGAATGTATGTTTGTTGTTTTTTCACTGCCCTCGCGTTTCCTGGACTGTGGACGCTTGCCTCGATATTTTGTGGATTAATGCCTTGTTTTTTTGTGGATTAATGCCTTGTTCTTTTGTGGATTTATGCCTCGTTCTTTTGTGGATTAATGCCTTGTTTTGGTGTGGATTAATGCCTCTTTTTGTGGATTTACTACCTGGTGGATTATTGTTTGTTTTTTGACCCTGCCTTTGTGTTCCTTTTTCCCCTGTCCAAATACTTATGGTTCTTTGCTTTTTCCCCTGTCCTTATACTTTTGGTTTTTTCTAAATTAACTGACGTTTCCTCAGCGCATGCATCCAGCTCCCCTGTGTCCGCCGTAACACATGCACACAATGACCACTCTTTGTCATAAATTCCTATGGCCTTTTGGTAGCCTCTCTGACCAGGTTTCTCCTGGATCGTTCATCCAGTTTTGAGTGACGTTCTGATCCAGGGAGGGTTTGTGTTGTACCAAATACCTTCCACTTCTTAATAATAGACTTCACTAAATTTTTTTGTATCCATCTCCTGACTTGTGCCTGTCCACAACTTTATCCGGGAGATCTTTTGACAGTGCCTTGCCACCCATAGTTGATTGTTTGCTTCAGTTGCACTACAACATGCTCCAGGAAAGCTCTTTTCATGCTGAGCTAATGAAAATGACCACAGCTGATCACAGATCATAGATTCCCTTACACAAGGTAGCTATACAGAATGACCAGCACATCCTGGAGATCACTTTCAAAGGTCTGGGGAAACATTACTAATGTAATGAATGTATGCTCATGCCAGAGATACACATATTTCTGTTAGGAGTATTAAATCTCAGACAGATGTGAGTTCAAATGCTGTTTTTGTTCCACTATCCCGTTATTTGACAGATTGACATTTAGGACTGCTTTACCACAGCATCTCTCATTGACGCTAGGTCTAGAAAAAATCATCAGGGCAAGATGGCTGTGTTTTTGGTTAAAGAGAAGGGTCTCTTGGACAAAACCTGTTGCCTGTTGGACAATGGGAGCAGCCAAGAGGACTCACTTCTTGTACTTGGTCACTAAAGGAGATACAGTACTTTGACTCAATTTCAACTGACTAATTTGTTCAAGTAGTTAAGCTTGCAAATAATAAATTCCATCCCCTGATCTCCATGTGCTTTTGGTCCCTGATAGTCATATTAGCAGTCTGTAGGAAGTACAGTGGGGGAAAAAGTATTTGATCCCCTGCTGATTTTGTACGTTTGCCCGCTGACAAAGAAATGATCAGTCTGTAATTTTAATGGTAGGTGTATTTTAACAGTGAGAGACAGAATAACAACAAAAAAATCCAGAAAAACGCATTTCAAAAAAGTTATAAATTGATTTGCATCTTAATGAGGGAAATAAGTATTTGATCCCCTATCAGTCAGCAAGATTTCTGGCTCCTAGGTGTCTTTTACACAGGTAATGAGCTGAGATTAGGAGCACTCTCTTAAAGGGAGTGCTCCTAATCTCAGTTTGTTACCTGTAAAAAGACACCTGTCCACAGAAGCAATCAATCAAGACAAATCAAATCAACCATGGCCAAGACCAAAGAGCTGTCCAAGGATGTCAGGGACAATATTGCAGACCTACACAAGGCTGGAATGGGCTACAAGACCATCGCCAAGCAGCTTGGTGAGAAGGTGACAACAGTTGGTGCGATTATTCGCAAATGGAAGAAACTGTCAGTATCCCTCGGTCTGGGGCTCCATGCAAGATCTCACCTCATGGAGTTTCAATGATCATGAGAACGGTGAGGAATCAGCCCAGAACTACATGGGAGGATCTTGTTAATGATCTCAAGGCAGCTGGGACCATAGTCACCAAGAAAACAATTGGTAACACACTACGCCGTGAAGGACTGAAATCCTGCAGCGCCCGCAAGGTCCCCCTGCTCAAGAAAGCACATGTACAGGCCCGTCTGAAGTTTGCCTGAATGATTCAGAGGAGAACTGGGTGAAAGTGTTGTGGTCAGGTGTGGTCAGATCTCTTTGGCATCAACTCAACTCGCCGTGTTTGGAGGAGGAGGAATGATGCCTATGACCCCAAGTCATAACACCATCCCCACCATCAAACATGGAGGTGGGAACATTATGCTTTGGGGGTATTTTTCTGCTAAGGGGACAGGACAACTGCACCGCATCAAAGGGACGATGGACGGGGCCATGTACTGTCAAATCTTGGGTGAGAACCTCCTTCCCTCAGCCAGGGCATTGAAAATGACCTTAATGACTTGGAGAGGATCTGCAAAGAGGAGTGGGACAAAATCCCTCCTGAGACGTGTGAAAACCTGGTGGCTGACCTCTGTGATTGCCAACAAGGGTTTTGCCACCAAGTACTAAGTCGAAGTGGTCAAATATTTATTTCACTCATAAAAATGCAAATCAATTTATAACCTTTTTGAAATGTGTTCTTCTGGATTTTTTTGTTGTTATTCTGTCTCTCACAGTTAAAATACACCTACCATTAAAATTATAGACTGATCATTTCTTTGTCAGTGGGCAAACGTACAAAATCAGCAGGGAATCAAATACTTTTCCCCCCACTGTATTCCTTAAACAAAATGATGTGGTGAAATACTGTTTTCAATACGCCAAGACATGCTTGCTATCCAAAATTTGCTTCTTGTTTTTACACAATGGCTATTAGACAAATGCAGCTAACAAGGAATGTTTACATTTTAGGACCATTATTGATAAGTGTAAAATAATATTCTGGTTATTTATTAGAGCCATAGAGAAATTTCCACTGACTAAATATATTAGGTCCAAATCGATATGATTTGAGTTATTTGGATTTGGATCCCATTCAATTCAAGTGCCCAGTCAAACTACACTATATGGCCAAATGTTTGTGTACACCTGACCATCACACCAATATGTGGGCAATTCCTAAACTGTTGCCACAAAGTTGGACACACAAAGGTCCAAGAAGACATGATTTGCCAAGGTTGGAGTGGAAGAACTCGAGTATCCTGCACAGAGCCCTGACCTCAATCCCACTGAATACCTTTGGGATGAACTGTGATGCCGACTGCACCCCAGTGAACCCCAATGAGCAAATCCCCACAGCCATGCTACAAAATCTAGTAGAAAGCCTTCCCATAAGAGTGAAGGTTATTATAGTAGCAAAGGAGGACTAAATCTGGAATGGGATGTTGAAAAAGCACATATGGGTGTGATGGTCAGGTATCCACTACATACTGTTGGCCATATTGTGTACTTCATGACTACTCACCTTTCACGACTACGCACAGTCACGGCTTCTTCTTGTCTGTGTTCTTGATAGAAAGTACGGTATTTTGTTAAGTTAAGGCAAAAGCGTCTGCTAAATGAATAAATGTAAACGTAAATATTTCAAATTATTTGGAGATCTTTTTAAATCCCTTGCCAGACTCATAGGCATCCACAACCTTTTTTCTGAAGGCCTTATAGAACTCTTTACATCTTGGCATGATGACACCACACACCTCAATAACAAAGGGAACACCAGACACTAGATATGAGAGGGGTATAAATAAGACAGGCTCCACCTGCACTGCCTAAGCAGGTTCTAATCACTGGCACCTGATTCAAACTTTATAGATTTGAAGGTGTGATAAATGTAGGGGTGTACTTACTTTTCCCATATGACTGATCTGTCTTTTGTTCATTTAAATTGTGAAAATTACTACAAAATGTCAATTTAATGTGTCATTTGAGTGTATCACCTTTATGAATATGCACCGTTTCAAGGAGGATCAAATGTTTGCTTGTCCAAATATGTCAGAAAAGCCAACAATTTCCATGGGGTGTACTTATTTTTTCACATGACTGTATGATACATTAAACCTTGATAGTAGAGACATAAGTAATGATGCCGTAATGAGACTTTTGTATGCCTATTTGTGGGGAAACAGAATAATTAGTGATTAATAATTAGTGAATAAAGAGAATTGAGTTATTTCAGAGAGCCAAACAAACAGAGAACCTATTGTATCTATAATAACATATGCAGTAGGCACATAGGTCTACTTACTCTACTTACTATTGGACAGTTTCCCTGCATTCTCATCTTAAACTAGAAAAAATATATTAGAAGATCGGTATCTCGTATAGCACAGTATTGCTGTCACTGCTTAGATTATTTGTCAGTTCAGTTCATGCAATCTGTCTTTATATTTTTGTGGTTGTATTGTCTGTACAGAAATGTGTTGCACTGAATCTGTTTTGCTTTTGTTTGTGTTAATTCTTAGGCATTCATATTGATATGCAATGTGACAGTGAACTAAAGCCAGTTCATAAGTCACCTAATTATGTAAAAGTTATTAAAAAAAAGGTTCAAGCCATTGTCTCAGAACAAGTGAATAACATAGCTGGAAAAAATAAACAAAACAGTTTGGAAATCTGCCTTCCGATCCGGTATGTTTGTATTTGCATTTATGGCATTTGGCAGATGCCCTTATCCAGAGTGACTTACATTTATGTCATTTATACAACTGAGCAGTTGAGGGTTAAGGGCCTTGCTCAAGGGCCCACAGTGGCAGCTTGGCAGTGCTGGGATTTGAACTCACGGCCTTCTGATCAGTAGTCCAACGTCTTAACCACTGAGCATGTTTATAAAGTTGCAACTTGTCTTTCAAGCCAGTGAATGTCTGGGTGTGCTCGAAAGAGATTAAAAAAAAATCATTCAAATCGTATTCATCTCCACCCATTTAACCATTAGAGGGTTTTAATAAACCTTACCTAATGCATCTAGGGTTAGGGTTGTATATAAACCATTCAGTGAGTAATCGTGCCCTGTGGATAGGGGCGGGGTTATCTCGGAAGAGACCACTAACATTAGGATAGAAATGTTTCATCATAGAATAAAGGTTTGAAGCACCATATTATCTAAGGGAATAGTGGACCCAAACCATGCCAACAAAACACCTCCTACAGCATAACAAATCCTCATTTGTCATCCATAACATTAAAAACACCCACATAATATTGTGTAGGTCCCCCTTGTGCTGCCAAAACAGCTCTGACCCATTGAGCCATGGACTCCACAAGACCTCTGAAGGTGTGCTGTGGTATCTGGCACCAAGACACATTAGTAGCACATTCTTTAATTCCTTTAAGTTGCGAGTTGGGCCTCCATGGATTGGACTTGTTTGTCTTAGCAAATCCCACAGATGCTCGATCAGATTGAGATCTGGGGAATTTGGAGGCCGAGTCAACACCTTTAACTCTTTGTCATGTTCCCCAGTGTGGCAGGGTGCATTATCCTGCTGAAAGAGGACACTGCCATTAGGGGATACAGTTGCCATGAAGGGGTGTACTTGGTCTGCAAAAATGTTTAGGTAGGTGGTACGTGTCAAAGTAACATCCACATGAACGCCAGGACCCAAGGTTTCCCAGCAGAACATCGCCCAGAGCATCACGCTGCATCCGCCGGCGTGCCTTCTTCCTTATATGTATTCATTTATTATATAAACAACACATTTACTTAAGTGAAATGATCATCTGATCATCTGGCTTCGTCTGAACTTCGTATGATACTTGCATACTACATAACCAGTCTAAGTAGTGCGGTAGTATGTATACTGTTCCGGATACAGTCGGGGTAGCTGTTGCGGTTTCTTTAATCCACGCCCACAATAAAAAAAAATCCGGGTCGTCGCATTTGAATGGATGAAATTGATTGTAGGCGGGATGACTTGGCCACTTTGGACGAATTGATAGGCTAGAGTCTTACTTTGGACAACGCCCATGGCGCGGCTGCTTTCTGTCCGGTAAAAGACGCCATTTTGTCGTTAGCGGTGACGAGGAGACCAGGGATATTGTTGGAAAGCAGCACTGAAAAGGTGAATTAAAATATAAATAACGATAATTAAAAAAAGGGAAATATATATATTTTTGTTCGATATAATTTACGGAAGGCTAGTCTTTTTTTAAAGGGAAACTAAAACACCGTTACATTTTCAAGCTGATATCTTAGCTACGTTAAGAAAAGGTATTTTTTTTTTTACTAGCCTGTTAGCTAAGCTAATATTTGCCTTGCTAAACCTATAGCATGGACAGCTAATATGTGATGTGTGTTGGCGTAGCGTGTAGCTTATTTCTTACTCGACGTGTTTTGTATGTTTATTTGCTTTGTACGAGTTAAATTAGGGAGATGGCTAACTAGCTGTCCTGATTAGCTCCGGTGCTAAAGCTTGTGGGTAGGTATTATTAGCTAACTAACTCGGGTATGTACGAACAAAAAAAGCAACAGAAAATGCGTTCAGGCGGCGCTTATTTCATGACGGGGAATTGAATGAATTGGCTTAACAAATAAAGAATGTGAAAAAGAACAGTCACAAATGTGTAGGCTGATTTAATTAGTCAGAGAGCCGGTGAGGTGTAGGCCTTGTGTTTCCGATGTGCTGTTGTAGCGACGTCGATTTCACAGCCGCATTGTGGAGAGACCTGGAGTGCTACAGCGAGATGGCTTGGCATTTTTATTTATTTTTTTAAAAATGATTACATACGCAAAATGTAACGTATCATCTGTATAGAATATGTAGGCGTGTATGTATATGTGTGTTTTGAATTTATGCTGACGTTATACATCGGTTGATGTTGGTGCCAATTTGAGATCAACGTTGACCGTTTAAAGCGAAACTCCATCCCGAAACACATCAAATGTGTTTATACTCAAATATTTGTGATGTGCCGAGTGATTTTGGTGGTAGTTAGTTTGCTGGTGCTGTATTTTAGTTATTCCTGTGACAAGTTACCGGTTACGTCCCGTGCTGACGTCACATGGTGGTCGTTCCTAGTGCACTCACAATAGGATAAACATTTCTTTGATCTCAGATATGAGTGATACAAGTCAGATTTTGCTCCTAAAATCACAGGAGCAAGTCCCCCCCCCGAGACGTTCAGTCATACTAGTGAGCAATTCAACTCGGAAAAGTCCCAGAATGCAGTGCAGCGATACGGCGAGGTTGTGATGAGTTACAGCGGAGAGATTAAGCTAATCGAACACCGTTATGAATGACGTGCGAAACCGTTAACCAAAGTAAGTCTGCTGAGGAGACGAGTTTAAACTCTGAATTACATAATAAAATATTTTCAGTTTTCTAGAACCGAACGTCACATCTTAATTATAAATGGTGATGAACAAGTTGCTCAGGGTGGATTTTTTCCCTTCGAAGTACCTCAGTGTTCGAGAAGAAGTACGTACCATTTAGGGTATATATCCGGTATCTGTTGTACACGAGTTGTCCGGACGGTCGACTTATTTGTTTGTTTATTTATTTATTTAATGCGCTGTTTCGATATTGAGCAGGAACAAAAATATCATATCACGATATATGAGGGCGTTTCTACGATACATGATGTGCGTCAATATATAATTTGGTTAACGAAACAGTAGTAAAATAAACAGAAAGAACGTTACTCTGAGTTTGACGATACTTTTCTTTAATACCTACGAAGAAGATTAAGCAATAAAAAAAATACGTCAAATCGACGGCATCCATTCAGTACGAATTAATTTGTAATTATTAAAAACTTAAAAAAAAAAAAAAAAACCCACCATACCAGCGATATCTCGGAAAAGTGTATCGCGTAATCATTTATCGTGATATCGATATTACATCGATATATCGCCCAGCCCTGATATTGAGTATCGGATCTGAGTCCGACGTTACCCTGGAGGTATCTTATCGGATCTCAGATTTTATATCGTAACGGTGTACGATTCCGCGCACACGTGTTGCATGAGAACGAGAACACCTTATCCTAAAACACGCGGCGTGTTAATGTTCTGCGTTACTTAGCAACAGATGCTCGGTTTACATGCCAGTATCAGATCAGTCTAGTTCACTGGTGTTCGAGTAAAAATGGTAAAGGTCCTGCTGCAGAATTCCTCGCCCACAAACACGAGCAACTAACACGACTGAATTAGTGCAAAAAAAAAAAAAAACCCAAAAACAAAACAACCTTTAACGCCAACATGTTAGTGATTTACTTCCTGGCTATAAATAAAACACTTTCACTTGAACGGGTTGTGTTTTGTTTCACACCGACGCTACCATTTTTAATTAGCATCACGGACGTCTTGTTTTGAACACGAAGCGGAGAATAAGGGCTTTATTTATGTATTTATTTATTTTTTATTTTAAAGAAAAAGCTTCAGTGTCCGTTTGATCCGCTGAGGTATTTTTTTCCGGGGCAGGAACACGTTCCGCCAGCCGACGACCCCTTGCTCTAACATCTTGATCGATACTTGGAACTCTAATATCCCGTATCTAGTACTGTATGGACGATGGAGCAGTCTGAATCCTTACATTTCTTAACAGGAGCTTGTTACACATGGCTTAGTCGGTTGCATCTGGCTTGACGAGTTGACAAACATTACTCGATATGTCGGTCTTAGTCTATCTTCGTCTCCAAGTGTGTCGCAACCTCGACGTTGTGGGCGAGATCAAGTGGTGTCATGTGCTTGGCTCGAAGCTCTCATATCCTAGAGCTTCGGCCACGTTGCACATGCTTTTGTTTACTCTGATGTAATCGCAGGAGATACCTGAAAACATGCCCTCTAGATCTAGCGCAGGTGCAGTGTATACCGGCGATCACCGCGATTACATCACGGATATTCATACTGATTTTTTTTTTTTTTTTTTTTACCCAACAGACAGTTTTGTGAGAGGTTGAAGTGCTTTGAGAGAATCGTCCATTCAGGGGCATTCCCTTTATTAGTCCTGTGTTAAAATTCCCGGAAATCCGGGACTTCTTGTGATCTATAGCCTTATCTTGATAGTACGATTTCGGTCTTTCTGTCTCTTATCTATTCGTTTCTCTCCCTCTCATTAGAGAGCACGAGAGGCTTGAAGTCTATACGTTCGATCTGCTGAACGTCTACGTGTCGGTTCCGTCATGGTCGACTGAATCGCAGAAGACCTTTAGCTCATCCTGTTAACTTGTCCGGGGATCATCAGACGTTCACGAGCTTCACGAGAGGGGAAGATAAGCAGTAGGGTTGTCCGTAGGTTGTGTGAGCGTTGTGCCTAGCGGTCGTCGCGGTCGTCATGGGAGGAGGTCAGCCTTGTTTTCGCAGGACCGAGACGTTTGCAGAGGACTCATTATTACCTGCCGCGCCTCCCTTCTCTTGTCCTTTAGCAGTCAATAATTAATCCTTCGTGGACCTCGTGAATTACTCATGAGGCTCAGTTTGTCGCTGTTGATGATTTAAGGGAGCGGTGGGTGACATAACAGGATAAACGGCAGAGTTTTCTCAACTGATGTGTGTTAGATTGTGGAAGATGTATTTTCCTTAAAACGTCACTGTCGCATGATACCGTGAACAAAAACGTCGGTAGAAATCTTTTCATACGCACAATTGGATGTTAAATTATGGACACCAACATTAGTAGTTTTTTTTTGACTCGGTGTTTTACGTGATTAAGTGTCGAATTGTTCTAGAAACCTTTGGAAATGAAATTGTTACCACTCTGTGCTTATTTTAAATATGTAAACCCTGACGTACCCTCAGCTCCAGAATTGTAGGTTTAGATATATTTTTGTGGTTGTTTATCTTATTCTGACACTGAAAATACGATAGGATTATTTTCTTTAGTTGAAGTAAATTATATTCTATGTAAGACACGACCGTATCGACATAATTTATATTTTAACAAAACTATACGTCACAGTTATCGGCGCCCCTGCGTTCAGTACTTTGCCAACATGACGGCACATCTGGACCTGACTGTACACCGCCGCTTACTAAGATGGTGATACAGCCAAAGTCATAGTCCATTTCATTGTCTTTGGTGATGTCTAGCACTTATTTGCTCCGTCTCACTTTTGAGTATATAAATGAACCTCTTACTCAGTCCTCTCTGTTTCACACCTGCTTGTATGTGTGGACCAATGTGTAGGCTGATCTCTTAGTATTCACCGAGTCGGCATGTGGTAAAACAAATCTACACTTCTCGCAGTCATCTAGCCTCTGTCCCTTTGTGTGTGTGTGTGTGTGTGTGTGTGTGTGTGTGTGTGTGTGTGTGTGTGTGTGTGTGTGTGTGTGTGTTTTTTTTTTTTTTTTTTTCCAGTATGAGTCAATGTTCCAGTGCACTTCCTCATAGCTGTGCTGCTGTTGTGCACTCTCGGGCCTCCGTGTGCTGCAGATGTAGACCCAATGATGAATAAGTGCAAGATTTAGTCATTTAAGAGACATTTTGGCTTCTGAAACCGATGGCACTCGTCACTGCGTGGGTTGGGAGCGCGAAACTGGCCAGTTTGCTGTCACTAGGACAGGAAAATAAAGTCTGCGATGAAAATTACAATTATTTTTGTGAATATGGAACTCGAAACTGTTAATCACAATTATCCAGCCGTTTTAAATACGTTTGTAATTTAGAATAAACAGAAAACCTTTCTTTCGCTTTGTAATTGCTAGACGTACTACTGGATATGTTACCATGGTGTGTAACCATGGCCTTCCTGTGTCTTGCTTAGTGACCTTTAGTTTTGCCTGTTTAGCTGAATGAAAAGTGCTCGCTGCGTGGAAACTGGAACATTTTCATAGCGTCCTCCGATTGGTTAGACACTTGAAGCATGAGGACAATGACAGGCTCATGATTCAGTGCACTAGAGTCATTTAGAAAACAATATACAATGTTAGGCAGCTTTAGCTACTTTCAGTTTTTTTTTTTTTTTTTTTTTTTTTTTTTTTTTTTTTACATTTTCACCTTAGCTTGTGGAAAAATGCTATTCCAAGCATCTCAAGGCTGTGAGCACAAACTCAGTATGCAGAGAGAACAACCCCAATTATGTTTTGTACTTGCCCGTCACAAAGAATGTGATTGTGTGATGGTGACACTTGACTTGTCAGAGCTAGTGTATAATGCATGTGTACAAATTGACGCCAATTCTGACACAACGCCGGCTGTGAATTACCGTAAAAGGACATTCAGGGCGTGACTCCGAGCAGCTCAGAAAAACATATCATAACAGTTTTGGTTCCCTGAGTCAATTTGTTTTGTAGTCTTACACACCGTACGATTAACCGAAGAAGCCGATAATCGTAACCAGCGATCGTGTAGTAAATCAAGGAAAGCAAACGTGTCATGTTCCACACTAATTTGAATACGCAACGACAGCCTTAAAAAGTCGTCCGGTTTCTCATAGTGCCTCACCTGAGAGTCTGAGTGACTTATCAGCAGTGTCCATCGTTCCAGCTGCCCAGAAATATGTCATTATTTGAACTTGTGGCCGTTTACTTATTTACTCTGCAGTCCTGGCTGGCTTTGCAACCTAATCTAATCTCACCTTTGTGTAGGTATGAAGGGTGAATTTTAAAGGTGCTGCAAAAAAAAAACCTAGGGTGTGGATTTTAATAGATGGTGTGGTATTAAGTGAGAATACGGACTGTGGTGACTAGCGGTTTAGGTTCTCTGTGAGTTTGTCTGTGTGGAGACTGAAAAGATATCTTTGCAACTTTCAAATCTAATTTTAAACTGTGTGTGTGTGTGTGTTCAGTCTCACTTCTTGTTTGGTTTCTTCTGAATGCATAACCCTGATTTACACTAGCAAGCAACAGATGACCATTTTGTCCAGTGAGCTCGGTATTTTCACAGCCTTAGGTCCTGTGTGTATTTAGGCTCCATTTAGGCACGTTTGAGTCACTCAACAATGGAAGAAAAGCCATGGTTGAGTAATCATGCGTGTGTAAATGTTACAGTAGAGTGTTACTTTTTCCCTGAATGTTATATTTACTACTACTCCGAGGAGAGTGGCGCAACAGAAAAGCCTTCATCCTTTCATCCAGCAAGTTCGGATCCCGCCGCGAGTTCGGATCCCGCCGCGAGTTCGGATCCCGCCGCGAGTTCGGATCCCGCCGATCCCACAGCCATCCAGCCCACGACAGCAAATCCAGCTGTGCCCTCTGGGTGATAGGGATGGCATACTCTCTCTCCCGTGTCACAGTGACAGTGTGAGTTCATGTATGCGGAAGAGGGTGGATAGCACTTTTTGAGCAGCTAGTTGAAAAGATGCGGTTGACTTCATGTGTCTCGGAGGAAGCATGTGACAGCCTTCACCCTCTCAGGTTGGTAGGTGTCATATGATAGGCGAGACCTAATTGGTGGGTGGGAATATACCAATACTAAATTGGGGGAGAATCTGGAGGGGGGAGTAGGGGGGTGGTTGTAACCTGCGCTTCGAAGTATTTTTTAATCCTGTGAATTTTATCTCATTGTTTATATTATAATAGTTTTTATTATTTTTTCCCCCTCCTGCACCTTGCCTTGCCTTGTATATGCGATGTGTCGTGTAAATGAATCTGCCTTGCCTTACTACCCCCTCGTCTCAGAACTTAAAAATGCCAGACAGTGCATGCCCACAAAACTATATGCGACATGAGGGACTAGTCGCTAGTGTAAAAGCGGTCTAACCTCTGTGATGCACAGCTGCACTTGGCATTTAAATGGTACAGTCAGATTTAATAGGTCTGTGTGTAGGCTGTTTGTCTGTTTTTCATGTTAATGTTGAGATCGTTCTATCATTTCCTAATTGTGTTCTTATATTTATTATTTCCAGTTTTGTGGAGTCCTGCTCTCTTTTTTTTCTGGAAACAGACTATCCCCGTGTCTGAAATGGTACCCATTTTGTATTCCATGCAGAATTTACAGTGCATTACTTGCATCCTATTTCCTGTTTGGATTGTAATCGTTTTGTTCGTTTTCGGCAGCACCCAAGAATAAAAATTAGGACGCTATGTAGGGAGTAGGGCACTGTTTCGGACATAGCTCTTGCCCTCATGCTTCCTGCAGTGGCGCTTCCTGTTTACATGCAGAGGCTCATACAAGCGTGTTTTCTTGTGATCTGATGATTTCAGTATGTTCTCCAGTGAGGTTTAGACATGAATTAAAAATATGGTCTTTTTTTTTTTTTTAAAGAAGTACTGGGCAGTAGAGGTTATTTTTGCATACAAGTAGAATGTCGTGTCGTGGCCGATCAGATGATTTGTCCGGTAAGCCGTGCTCATCGTCCTTTAAATCGCAAAGGATTCATAACGTAGTCGGCAGAAGATAGATGATCCCTCTCTCTGATTAATTCAGCGCTCTGGTGTCTCCTTTTACAGGCTGGTCAGGTTTCTGGTTACCTGCAGTGGCCTACATTCGTACATCACTGACCCCATTGTTCCTTCTTCCCTCCCGTCAGAGCAGAGATACAGTGCTGAGCTGGAGTTTTTAGTTAATTATTTGTCTAACCACAGCATGGGGGTTTGACACTCAGCAGTCTTCTTGCTTTGCATAATGAAAGTAAACAGGTTTGACGTTTGCCTAATTTGTGAGGAAAGCTGTAGCTTAGCTTTGGTCAATGGTTAGTAGTGCTAGCCAAGCAGGTAAAAGCGACGTGCCGCTAACAATCCTCAGTGGAGAAGTGGGTAATAAAACCAACCCACCACACTAAGTCTGATGAAGCCTCCACAAACGATGTGGTTAAAGATGAAGAAAATGGTGTTCGCGATAAGATCTAGCAGCAGGCACATGCATCATGATAATTCGTTCAGGAGTACGAGTGTTCACGATGTAATAACCTAGTAAAAATTGAATGGTTTCATGGTATTAGTCGACCATTTAAAAATACAATCCTCTAATTGTTCTTTTTAACGAAGATATGCTTGAGAATGATTTCCACGTGCAGTGCTGCTTAGCCTAGAATGAATAGTCCTTTTGGATGGTCTTGTTCGGGTCAGCAGTGCCATGTACTCCTGTGCATTCGATAGCTCTCGTGTGTGATAACGTTAAGAAAGTGCTGTAGCAGCAGAGGTAGCAGCGCTAACGTGTTTTCAGTGCAGTTGCGTCCCCTCCGGCAAGAAATGGTGTGATTTAGGGCGAGTCCAGAGAGAGGTGTTGCAGTCAGAACAAACGAGAACCAAGTACTTGGCAAGAAAAGTAGATAATAGACGGAAATCCATTTTAATCTGTATTTTGAAAAAGTCGGCAGTGAGGTATGTTAACGTTGCTCCTGTCACAGTAAAGTCTTACTCCGGATGCTGATTCCTTTGCCGTCGGATACGGATGTATAGTAATAAATTCTTAGAAATCCCTAGAAACATTCAAATGATGTTTGACGGCAGGTTGTGAAAGAGAGGTTAAAATCATTTTATATGCACATTAAGAAATATGCAAAATAACACACAGTGCTTACTGAGTATGGGGTTCACATATCTGGATATTTGAACTAAAAAGGAAACAGTGCGGATGTGTTGGATGTTAGCGGACACTTGTCTTAACGCAGGACAGTGAGCCTAGCATTAAAGCCTTGATATTTATCAGATGACAAATCTGGTGTATTAAATTAGGTGTAACGGTAAACTCTCCCAACGCTTCGGCCTACAACAACTGGAGTTTGTCACCACTGCTGTTATGTACGAAGCGACTTCCTGACGCATCCTACTCCTGTGAATTTGTTGACTCGGTGTGACACTATATATCCTCTAATTCCTCATTGTCCCTCTTCCTGCCTCGTGCTCAGTGTATATGTATTTAGAGAGCCGCCTCTATTAGGCTTTGGGCAGACGCTAAATAAACTGCGTCGTAAAAGCATCTTTGATTTAAACAAAGCGAATCAATGATGTATGTATATTATATGCAATATGATGTTTGGTATTCTGAGCTTGTTTTTTTTTTTTTTTTGTGTGTCACTTAGATCTGCCACCATGGGGAACATGTTTGCAGGCCTCTTTAAGAATCTCTTTGGGAAGAAAGAGATGCGAATCCTGATGGTGGGTTTGGATGCTGCCGGCAAAACCACCATCCTGTACAAGCTCAAACTGGGAGAGATCGTCACCACCATCCCCACTATCGGTGTGTTACTAGCTATTTTTTTGTCCTACAGTTAATGCAGTTTGTGTCATAGAACTATGCACTTTGTGCTTTGGATTATAAATGAGCTCGTTATGCAGTCGTACCACAGAAGCTGGAAAAAAACAAATAATATCCAAAAAGTTCACATTATTATTATTATTATTTTTTTTGTTATCCAACAGTAAGATGTAGATGAATCTTGGACTGTGAATGAGGAATTTGCATTTGTGCTCATCCAGAGTATTCAAAATGGCTTCCTACCCATTACACAGGATGTATTATGATGCACGTAATGGTGTACAATGCCATTTGAGGTTCATGCACAATTTGAAAAAAGTAAATTTAAAGCAGGGTTTAAAAAATTTAAATGCATGTCTATACATAGAGCATTAAATCTTTTGAATAGTAAATATTAGATAATTTTTGCCTTTGATTGCATAAATATCAAGAAAAATAGAAACAGTGTAATTTGTAGTGGGTGTGTGTTTGTGTGTATTGGGAAAGTTGATGCAGCTGTTTAACAGTTGAAGCAGTCCCGAGGCTGTAGTAATGGAAACTCGAGCTTGGTGACCCCCGAGCTGTTCACACTCACCACTCTGTCAGCCCCTCCCAGTTTATCATAGCGGCTCGTATGTGTATTTCTCTCTGATGTTCTCTCTTCTTCCTCTGCCAGGTTTTAACGTAGAGACAGTAGAATATAAAAACATCAGTTTCACGGTGTGGGATGTTGGCGGCCAGGATAAGATCCGGCCGCTGTGGAGGCACTACTTCCAGAACACACAAGGTTGGTCCCTGTATTAAAAAAAAAACCAAACAAATACAAACATACACTTAATTTTAAATGGAAGGAAGGATTCATTTCCACCATGTCCTGTTGTGTCATTTTCAGGTCTGATCTTCGTGGTGGACAGTAATGACAGGGAGCGAGTGAACGAGGCGAGAGAGGAGTTGACGAGGATGCTGGCTGAAGATGAGCTCAGAGATGCCGTGCTGCTTGTTTTCGCAAACAAACAGGTGCGTGTGAGGGAGAGGAGGGGACGTTTCAGCTTTCAAACGCTACGGCTGGGCTAACTGAGCTAGCTCTTCTACCATTTCATAATTGTGTGCTCTTGGAAAAATTGTATAATTGCGCATTCTTGGCAGTGTTTTATCATATATATATATATATATATATATATATATATATATATATATATATATATATTTGCTAATACAGTGTTAAATATAGACTGTTTTCAACTAATCTCGAGCCCTGTACTGAAGGTCTAGTCACCCTGTTTGTTTCGTATTGGTGTATTTATATGCATACACAGCACTCTCTACTGCTGTATAATCTGTATTTTCAACTAATATTTCCCAAAAGTCCATTTACATAAAATTCTTCCCTTACAAATATCCGAATAAGCAACTAACACGACTGTATGGCCACAAGTTACCTTTTAACACTTTACTATTGGTTATGAGTTCATGTCTATAAATAGGACACATCAATATAAAGTAGTTGTTTTGTTTCGTAGTGGCGTTTCATGGCACCACATTTGCTCTTAACAGATTAGATGTTTATTTTTTATTCCTTTATACAACACACCAAAACTCAAAGTTTCAAAACTGTAATGGCTCTAAACAGATTAAATGTTTGTTTTGAATTTAAAGAGGAGAATTAATGCATAATTATGTCCAATATTTGCTGAACCTACAGTTTTCATAATCAGCTCTGCTACAGTCCCCCCCCCCCCCCCCCCAAACTACTTGCCTTGGTCTGCTGAAATACTTTTTAGGCTTACAAGTACTAACCCCATTTCCATAAAAGTTGGGATTTTTTCTAAAATGCAGTAAACACAAAAATCCATGATTTATCAAGCCTCTTGAAACTTTAATTAACTGACAAAAGTACAAAGAAAAGATATTCAATGTTTTCACTGACCAGCTTAATTGTATTTTGTAAATATAAACAAATTTAGCATTTGATGCCTTCAACACTCTCAAAAAAAAAAAGTTGGGACAGAGGCATATTTACCCCTGTGTTACATCACCCTTCCTTTTAATGACACTTTTTAATCGTTTGGGAGCTGAGGACACTAATTGTTGCAGTTTTGCAAGTGGCATTTTTATCCATTCTTGCTTCAGCTGCTCAGAAGTCCTTGGACGCCATTGTCTGATTCTCCTCTTCATGATGCGCTATAGGAGACCGATCTAGACTGCTGGCAGGCCAGTCAAAAATTCTTTGCGATCTTGCGTTGAGAAATGTTCTTTTTGAACTGACTGACAATTTTCTCACGACGTTTGGCACAAAGTGGTGAGCCACGACCCATCCTTGCTTGCAAAAACTGAGCTTTTGGTGGATGCTCCTTTTATGCCCAATCCAGATACCCTCCCCTGTTTCCAATTAACCTGATCCTCCAAAATGTTTGTATTGCATTTTAGAAAAAATCCCAATGGTAATGGGGTTAGTAGATGACCCCTGCTGTACACCATATAAAGAATACACAATCAATAAACATACACGCACGTATAAACACAGGTCACTTCACACAGATTTTTTTCTGTTTTTTTTGACGTTATCATAATGGAGGTTAAAAGTTTGACTTCTTGTGTTTCTCCTTTTTTTTTCTTTTTTGCCCCCTACAGGATCTGCCTAACGCTATGAACGCAGCAGAGATCACAGATAAACTGGGTCTGCACTCACTGCGGCACCGTAACTGGTACATCCAGGCCACGTGCGCTACCAGCGGAGACGGGCTATACGAAGGCCTCGACTGGCTCTCCAACCAGCTGAAAAACGCTAAATGATCCATTCCACCCCAGCCCTCTGCGCTCTGTGTGTGTGATTGTGTGTGCGCGCGTGTGTGTACAGTGAGAATGGCGGCACTGGATTTAGTCTCTCGGTCACCCACTTTATCCATCCCTTTCTTTTTTGTTTGGTTCTATAGACTTTAGAGGCTCTCCCCAGTGCTGACTTGTGTACACACATACCGGAATGGAAGAGTGTGTGTGTGTGTGTGAGGGTGAGAAATGAGAGTGGGAGCAGCCCTGCTGTTCCTTTGAACACACATGCTCCTCGTACAGCTCGCTTCTCTCTCTCTCTCTCTCTCTCTCTCTCTCTCTCTCTCTCTCTCTCTCTCTCTCTCTCTCCCTCCCTCCCTCTCTCTCTCTCTCTCCATATCCCTCATTTCCCCAGTTTTCACAAAGCAAAGAATGACCCAGGATGCTGAATGTTTTATTTACTTACACAGAATAAATGAATATATTGAAATAAGTCTTGATTTCCATCCTCTGATGATAAAACAGTCACGCATGTCTAAGATGTTACGAGTCGTTGTCACCGTTTTTTGCCCCACTTATGATGAAACTCATTGTAACCTGCATCAGGTTGGGAGAAAAAAAAAGAAAGAAAAAGACAATAAAGTGATGTTTTCCATCCTAGATCCTTCTTTGCGTTATTTTAGAAATGAGGCTCATGAGGTTGCCATGAACATCGCTGTTTCCTGAGGCATATTGAGGCCTGACTAGTGTAATGAAAGCCCAGCGTTTTCTCTTAAGTACACGGTTGTCGGTTCTAGATAACAGGAAGTAATGCATTTGAAATATCCTTGCATTCTAATGTAGCTAACAATAATTGGACGATAATAGCATGATTTCCGTTCAGTCCCGAGTAGTGACTCTGCATTAATCCATCGTTGGCGACATTGGCAGCATTTTTGACAGCTAGTGCTTTTAAAGTGTAAAAGTCGTTTGCGCAGCGTCTGTCTTTGAGATCGAGAGGAGACATATCACTGAGCAGTGAGGCCGTTTTTGGAGCTGCTCCCACTCTGATTCATTCATTTTTTCCCCCCCCTTGTTTTTATTAGATGATGTTCCCCATCTTTAGCCGTGCAAGAGTCACAACAACCATAACATCTTTTAAAATGCTGCAGAAAAATAATCCTTAACTAAACATACTCACCACTTTCATCATTAAGAGGGAAGTCCTGGATCAGAGGGAATAAAAGTGGATTAAAAAACAAAACAAGGATAGCTGTATCAGAAATCAAAATGGCAGCCGTCTGTGTCGTGTTTACATCCGAGCAAATTAACGTCGCCGTGTCCGTATAACCGGTTTAATCCGCTCTCTGCTTTTATGCTCCATCTTTTTGTTTCACTTCTTTCTTTTCTCTCAGAATTTCGCTCAGCCCGTTTGGAAAAGAAAATCGCATATTAACCAGCTTACCGACACTGATATTGACAAACTGACAGTTTCTTTTCCTCTGTTATCTGTATTCCAAAGGCTTCTGCGAATGTTACATTGATTACAAACCAACACCCCAAAGGTCTCGACCCTGTACTGACCTCTCAAGAAGGAACGGGTGAACGTGCACCCTCAACAGATCCACATTTTTTTTTGCAGACATTTCATTTTCTTTCATTATCTTCGTTTTTGTTTTTTTTTTTTTCCCTTTACACAACACACCAAAACTTAGTTTCCAAAACTCTTTTTTTTTTGTCCTTTTATTGTAATCTTGTAGTCCTAGATGAAATTAACTGATTTATCTGAATGATGCATCATCTGTCTGGAGAGTAAATAAAATGTGTAAGAAAGTGTATTTTAGCTAGCCTCTTCATTTAGCTGCCCTATGTTCTGATGTGAAGCTTTAATTTTAAGAATTTCTGTTAAGAAACAGCAAAAATAGTGTGCATATGGCTATTTTTTTTTCCCTTTTCTTAGATTTTCCTTTCTTTATTTTTGTTTCTAGCTTTTTTAACCCATCTTGTAACATCTGAGAAATGCACTATAATAAAGAGATCTCTATTACAAAACGTACATGTATTAATTCTTATAATTAATGTTATATACAGTGTGACTACACATATGGTGGCACCGTGGTGCAGTAACTGCACTGCCATCTCACAGTTTGATCCTGGTTTTCCCCATGTATATCTGGGTTTCCTCTGGGTTCTCTGGTTTCTTCCCACCTCCCAAAAAACATACAGGTAGGTGTATTGGCTAATCTAAATTGCCACTGTGTGTGTGTGCGTGCGCGCATGGTGCCCTGCAATGTGCTGGCATCCCATCCCATCCTATTCCTGCCTCTGGCTCAGTGTGACTGAGATGGACTCTGGACCCACTGAGACCCTTTGTAGAAAATGCGAAAATATACTACACCTGTTTTTTTTTTTTTACAGTTCCATTGTAGTACGCAAATGCACCAGATGGTGGCACTGACGTGTTCACCAGATTTTACATTACTGCTCTGTAGTTTGTCTTTGTAGAGTCTCTCTATTGGCTCTGTAAAGAAAGTGTGGTATGTTACATCAGACAAAATCCCGCCATACACCATAACTGATGAAATAGTTTTTAATTGGCATCTGCTGTACAAGTCACTGTGTACTACAGAAACCGTTATTGACAGACGACAACTATTGTCATATTTACTGTTACAGGAAATTAATCAACACCTGACCAATCAGAATCGAGAATTCAGCAGCGCTGTAGTATAAATGTTACAACAGGTTCTCTGTGGTCTTATGAAAGGACTTAACCGTTACCATGTGTACAGTGGATATAAAAAGTCTACACACCCCTGTTAAAATGGCAAGTTTCTGTAAAAAAAATAAAATAAAATAAATACAATTAACTAAAATAAATCATCAGAAGTTTTTCCACCTTCAGTGTGAAATTACAACATATAAAAAATTAAGTGGAAAACATCCAGAAACAATTTAAGGGAAAATAGTGAAAAAAAAAAGTTACGATAACCTGGTTGCATAAGTGTGCACACCCTTTTATATGGGGAAGTGGCTGTGTTCAGAACGAACCAATCACATTCAATCTCCTGTTAAAAAGTAATTATCATGCAGCTGTCATCAAAGAAATTATTCTGATTAACCCCAAATAAAGATCTGTAGCTGTTTCTGTGGGACTTTCTTCACATCAAGAGCTTACAAAGACTGTACGGTATCTCACTTGCTGAAAGGTATCTGTTTTCCAAAACATTAAATGTACCATGGAACACAGTGAAAGCCATCATCAACAAGTGGAGAAAATGGAGCACCACACTGACATTAACAACAGGACTTTCTTCCAAAATTTACGAAAGGACAACACAAACACTTATCAGGGAGGCTGCCAAAAGACCTGCAATAGCATTAAAGGAGCTGCAGGAATAGCTGACAAGTACTGATTACTCTCACATAGCTGACAAGTACTGATTACTCTCGCATAGCTGACAAGTACTGATTACTCTCGCATAGCTGACAAGTACTGATTACTCTCGCATACGGCAACAATCTTTTGTATTATTCACATGTCTGGGCCATGGGGTATGGTGGCTAAACAGATGCCTTTTCTCACAAAAACCATCCCAACCCAACTAAATCACCCAAACCATGTGGCAAGATGCGTTATTGTCTGATGAGACCAATTCCAAAAGGTATGTTTGGCACCAAAAAAGTACATCACCAAAAGAACCCCATACCCACGATAAAGCATGGTGGTGGCAGCATCATGCTTTACAGCTGCCTTTCTTCAGCCAGAACTGGGGCTTTTATCAAGGTGGAGGGAATCATGAGTAGCTACAAATACCAGTTGAATTTTAGTGCAAAACCTTCAGGTGTCTGCTAGTAAGATGATGAAGAGGAATTTCACGTTTCAGCACGACAGTGACCCAAAACATACATCCAAATCAACAAAGGAATGGCTTAACCAAAAGAAGATCAGTGTTTTTGAATGACCTAGAAAGAGCCCAGACCTGAATCCCACAAAAAATCTCTGGGGTGACCTGAAGCGGGGCTGTGCGCCACAAAACTCTCAAAAATTTTAACAGGGGTGTGTAGACTTTTAATATCCATTGTATAACGTGCATGTGTGTGTGATGTGTCTTGGGTGGATTGCTGTTATTTCTAAATTAGATCACATCAGCTTTTCCCTGACACACGGCAGAGTTTATGAGACACAGAAATACACCCCTCAGGCTCAGCCATATACAGCAGGCTCATAATACAACCGCCTCCAGCAGTATACACACTCACACGTGCAGGAGTGTCTCCCCTGATTCTTTCATTCGATGGACAGCTGACAGATTTGGGTTAGCTTAGTGAACTGTGGCTTTTGTCAGGCAACAAAAAGGCTTTCTGTGCTTAGTTGAAAGAGAGGAAGCTGACATGAACCCACAGTTAAATCTGAGTAACGCACTGTGTAATGTATGGGTAAAAATGACATCAACAATATAACGCTCTCATTAACCAATCACCTACAGGCAGGAGCTTATTAAATGTAAATCTCCATCTTATAAAAAAAAAAAAAAAAAAACTTATACAATTGATATTAAATTCTGTCAAATTGTACTCTTCAATCATTTATCTTCAGTAACTTGTTTTGTGTTGTGGTGGATCCGGAGTCTATTCCCTTGATGGGACACCAGTCCATCACATGGCACCAGGTGCACACACACACACACACATACACACACACATTCACACCTGGGAGCAATTTAATGTAAAACCCGGAACAAACCCACACAAACACGGGGAGAACATGAAACTCCGTACAAACAGTTACTCAAGGTCAGGATCGAATCCCGGAGCTGTGAGGCACCATCTTGACGTCATTATAACATCTTTTCTTGAGCTCTTCTTCTATTACATCCTTTCCTAGTCCTCCATTGAGCTTTGGGATGAATATAAGATTACTGGCTCCTTATTGATTGACTGTAACAATATAACGATGAGGTTTGATGTCTCTTGGGCTCTTTGCTACACAGATATTAATTATCAGAAAAGTGACACACCCGGCAGGGAGTCTTTACATTGCATTACTTTCTATAGGAACTGCCAGTGCCAGGTCCTGGCACACTTGCACTGCTGGGGCTCCTCAACGCCTCTGGATCTGTCTGATTCCTCCTGATGTTCTTCTGCTTGGAGTTTCCTGCACTTGTGGATGGTCCCTAAAACTTATGGATGCCCTAACGACTCGCACTTCTCAAGATGTTCAAAGGATCTAAATCAAAATCTGGGTTTCTGTAAAAATTACTTTGTGATAATGTCTGCAGGTAAAATAGAGAAATGAGAAACCACCCTAATCCTTGCTTACTTCTTGTTTAGGCTTGTTTAAAAACAACAACAACAACAAAACTGTACCAATATGTTTGTACCTTGAACCCACTCACAGACCACCACCCTGATAATATGGCATGAAATGACCACTAGATGGTGTCCTATTTGTTCTACTTTTCACACTGCTTATGCATTTCTGCTGCATTGTACAGCCGTGGCCAAAAGTTTTGAGAATGACACAAATATTAATTTTTACAAAGTCTGCTGCCTCAGTTTTTATGATGGCAATTTGCATATACTCCAGAATGTTATGAAGAGTGATCAGATGAATTGCAATTAATTTCAAAGTCCCTCTTTGCCATGAAAATGAACTTAATCCCAAAAAACATGTCAAGTGCATTTCAGCCCTTCCACAAAAGGACCAGCTGACATCATGTCAGTGATTCTCTCGTTAACACAGGTGAGAGTGTTAATGAGGACAAGGCTGGAGATCACTCTGTCATGCTGATTGAGTTAGAATAACAGACTGGAAGCTTTAAAAGGAGGGTGGGGCTTGAAATTATTGTTCTTCCTCTGTTAACTATGGTTACCTGCAAGGAAACACATGCAGCCATCATTGCTTTGCACAAAAAGGGATTCACAGGCAAGGATATTGCTGCTAGTAAGATTGCACCTAAATCAACCATTTATCGGATCATCAAGACCTTCAAGGAGAGAGGTTCAACTGTTGTGAAGAAGGCTTCAGGGCGCTCAAGAAAGTCCAGCAAGCGCCAGGACCGTCTCCTAAAGTTGATTCGGCTGTGGGATCGGGGCACCACCAGTGCAGAGCTTGCTCAGGAATGGCAGCAGGCAGGTGTGAGTGCGTCTGCACGCACAGTAAGGCGAAGACTTTTGGAGGATGGCCTGGTGTCAAGAAGGGCAGCAAAGAAGCCACTTCTCTCCAGGAAAAACATCAGGGACAGACTGCTATTCTGCAAAAAGTACAGGGATTGGACTGCTGAGGACTGGGGTAATGTCATTTTCTCTGATGAATCCCCTTTCCGATTGTTTGGGGCATCTGGAAAAAAGCTTGTTCGGAGAAGAAAAGGTGAGCGCTACCATCAGTCCTGTGTCATGCCAACAGTAAAGCATCCTGAGACCACTCATGTGTGGGGTTGCTTCTCAGCCAAGGGAGTGGGCTCACTCACAATTTTGCCTAAGAACACAGCCATGAATAAAGAATGGTACAAAAACATCCTCAGAGAGCAACTTCTCCCAACCATCCAAGAACAGTTTGGTGACGAACAATGCCTTTTCCAGCATGATGGGGCACCTTGCCACAAGGCAAAAGTGATAACAAAGTGGCTCGGGGAACAAAACATCGACATTTTGGGTCCATGGCCAGGAAACTCCCCAGACCTTAATCATATTGAGAATTTGTGTTATTCTATAAAGAACCCTACAGCAGAAAAGTTTTTTTTGTATACCTCTATCAGAACGGACTTCAACTTAACTTGTTACCTGTCCAATGAAACTCCCAAGGAACATTTTTTTCTAAAGTTGAAGGGGTTTGAAAATGAAAGGAGCGTAAGAAGTTACATATATGAAGAATCTAAAGAAACAGTATTATGCTAGTAGATCATATACACTCTTAAATATACAGTAGAACCCTAAAATGCCCCTTGAAGAACCCTTAGAACCCTATAACAGAAAGTTTATATTATGAAGTAAAACCTTTTAAGGAAGCTAAGAGTCATTAACCATTAAAAGATAAAAAAAAATCATTTTTTTCTGCTGAGAGTGAATGGATAATAAACTTTATAATCTTTAGGGGGGAAAACAAGGTTCCATCAAGCACCCTTTTCTTTTTGCTTTGTTCCTCTGAGGAAACTTTTAAAGGTGTATAAACCCTATCAGAATGGATTTCCCTAGGAAACCCCTTTAGGAAGCTAAGAATCCAGAACTATCAAAAGAACCCACAAGGAACCCTTTTTCTGGTGTAGGTTTTGGAAATGTAAAGGAGACAAATGGTTTTTCACGGGTTCTTGGTGTTAAGGATTTCTAGCTTTCAGAAATGTTCTTTTGAAATGGTCCAGTTCTTTTGTATATTCATCATCAGTAAGCACTTTATCCTGGTCAGGATCATGGTGGATCTGGAGTCTATCCCAGGAACACTTGGTGCGAGTTAGGAATACAGCCTGGATGGGATGACAGTACACACACACCCACATGCACATAATTATACACTCATTTGCACCTAAGGGAAACCGATCATAGACAATCCACCTACTGTCTCTGGACGATGCCAGGAAATCGGAGAACCTGGAGGAAAACCACTCAGACGTGCATGATCGATAACCCAAGATTAGGATCGAACCCGAGCCTCGGGAGCTGTGAGACAGCAATGCTACCCGGTCCACATCTGTGCCGTGCCTCATCCTTTCCCTTTAACTGAAAACTAAACATTATAATTCAGTACTCTTCATCCTCCATGCCACCACGCTGTCACTTCAGGGCTTTTTCTGTTTTTATCGATGGCCTGTTGAGTATTTATTGCCAAGTTCGAGGGCACTTAGGCAGGATGTAGCCATATGCAGTGATTTAACAAGGATCACTGATGGGGATCAGCACTCCAAAAATATATTGCCAAACAAGATGATGGAGAGAGCAATAATGAATTTACGCCTGAGATTTATGTTGTGTGGGGTTTGTGAGAGCAGCTCCGTGTGTCTATGTGCAAGAAAAAGAAAATCTGAGGTTATCAGGTGGCCCTAAAGTTGTCTCCCATCTTGCACATTTTTTGCTCAGCAAGATTTCAGGTGGCCCGATCACCAAGGAGATGTTACCTTGGAAACAGCACCTTACTTATTTATAGAGATGGGCAAGAGAGAATAAGTGAAAGAAAGAGAGAGAAAGGAATACACCTATAATAATAATAGTAATATAACGAATATCGTAGTATCACTTGTTTTATGTACAGGGGATTCATTTAGAATTAAATTAATTACAAATTATTCACAAAGGTCTGAGGCATCGAGGCTGAGAGGCTTTTATTTTCCTCACTTTAGAAGAGATACTGAGCTTCATAAGAGTTAATGTAGCGTTAAACAATAAGTAAGAGATCAACATAAATCAGTGTGAAGCTCCAAGTACTCAGAAAGGTCAAGGACACCCTACAGCAAAGGAAATCAATTCTAGTCCTGATGACTCCAGCACTGTTTGGTGATTTCCCTCTGTTAAAGCACCTAATAAAGCCGGTAATTAACTGCTCGAATCAGGTGTCATTAAGCATAGAAATCACAGAACGGTCCTGGACTGGAGTCCTCCACAACTAGACTGGATTTTTTTTTTTTTTACATTTCTGAAGTCCCTGAGTTCTGGGAGCTTCACCTTGATGCTCATCTTTCACCGCTCCTCTTTAAGGCTACATTAACCTCATGGACCTGAACACACCCCCGGAACAGTCAAGCACAGAGAACACACACACAGGCACTGATGCTCCTAATGCATGATAAGTTTACATTTACTATTACAAGCTCATTAATGGCTTGATTATTAACTAATGAACTGAATCAGGTGTGTTGGGAGGACAGAGAGCTGCAGGGGAAACTGTAGGTAAGAAGTCCTTAGAACTGGATTTGGGACATAACTCTAGATTAATGTCTGAAGGCCTTCAGTAACTGTGGGCCTTCAGTAATCTGAGGGATGAGAGGATATGTGTGATAAGTTGTTTTTTTAATTTCCTGATGAGGTTTGAGGTGAATGTTTGGAGATGATAGAGAAAAATGTTTATATCTGTCTCTCCATCGCCATTTCTAGATATAAGGGGTTTAATCAGTTGTTTAGAGCTCATGAACCACGAAGCCAAGATTATGTATAATAATATAGCATTTTAAATAATCAGCCCTGCATCCATCCATTCATCTGTCCATCCATCCATCCATCTATCCATTCAACCATTCATCCGTCAAACCAATGTCCATCCAACCATTCATCCATGCACTGAACCATCGATCCATCAAACCATTCATCCATTCATCCAACCAACCATCCATCCATCCATGCATCAATGGGTGGACATAGGCTGCCTGTATGGCCAGAGCCATGTCACCCTGCAGTTCTCACCTGGGTTCCCACTGTATCTAAACAGGGTTGAGCCTGGCCAGTACCTGGCCGGTACCTGGATGGGAGACCTCCTGGGGAAAACTAAGGTTTCTGCTGGAAGTGGTATTAGGGAGGCCAGTAGGTGGTGCTCTCCCTGTGTTCTGTGTGGGTCCTAATGCTCTAATATAGTGACGGAGACACTATACTGTAAAAAGAGCACTGTCTTTCGGATGAGATGTTAAACCAAGGTCCTGAGTCATTAAAAATCCCAAATCACTTCTTGTAAAGAGTAGGGGGTATCACTCCAGTGTCCTGGTGAAATTGGCCTTTGTCTATCATGGCCCCCTAATTATCTCATCCCTGAATTGTCTATATCTCTCCTCTCCACCTATAGCTGGTGTGTGGTGGGTGTTCTGATGCACTATGCCTGCCATTGCATCATCCAGGTGGACGCTACACACTGGTGGTGGTTGAGGAGATTTCCCCCCATACTATGTAAAGCACTTTGAGTGTCTAGAAAAGTGCTATATAAATGTAACTAATTATTATTAATTATCTGTGGGGCAAGGGTGAAAGAATCAAAAGGGCACCCGAAGAGCATTAACTCATGTTTTTTCTACTATAGAGTCCCTAGACGGGACATTTTTCACATGTAGGAGCACTCAAAGGGGACATCATCTTATTTTCTTGCATGTACGGAACCCTATAGGGCACTGCATCTCATTTTCTCCACTGGAAGAGCACCCATTAGGGCACTTCATCATGTTGTTGTAATGTTTTGCACATAACGACACCCTAGAGATCATCAATTTTTTTCCATTTGAAAGGCAGCCATTAGGGCACTTCATCACATTCTCTCCACTAGAGGGCACATTTCCTTGAGGGCAAACCGACACAACATTATTATTTTTCTATAACAACACATTCAGAGTTTTTTGTAATTCCTCCTGTACCACGACAATTTGCAATGATTACAATTGTTTATTTACTAAAGAACGACTCGCCATAGCTTTTATCAGTTTATAGTTATGTTTAATGTTGTGGAACTTCAGCAAGGCAAGTTAGTTCATGTTATCATTTACTATAAATAATACAGTCACTCCCTCACCAACCTCTCTTTCTCAAGACAAAACAAACAAACAAACAAACAAACAAAAGAACAAACGTAGCTTCTAATGTTACCAAGAAACTGTAAACTGCAAAGTAGGTTTTTGTGGATAATGTATTAGAACAAGGGCATTAGTTATAGAAAATGAATCAATATTCAGTGACCAATCAGAATTGAGAATAGCTAGGGCCAGATATTACACATTACACATTCAATTTCAGTTTACATTTATTCAAGTCTAGGCTACTTAGTGTAGAGCATTCCAAAAAATGTCTCAAATTCAAATCAATTCCAACTGAAATGCAATGGATTGATGAAGATGATGAAGAAAAGAAGAGATTCAGAAGCACTCAGGGCAGAGGGAAATTGGTGGTGTCGGAGCAGCAAATGTGCTCCCATGCTTACCAGAATTGAATGTCTGTGTTGCCACGATTGGCAATTCATAAAAAGGCCACTTATTTAATGAACGTGAACATGACTAGAGATAAAACTTCAATTCTCATTCTTCTTGATCTTAGAGCCGCTTTCGACACTGTTGATCATAGTATTTTACTTACCTGCCTTGAGAGTGTTTTTGGCCTGTCGGAGACAGTTTCAAATTGGTTTAAATCCTATTTTACTGACCGTTCCCAGTTTATTTTTATGGGTGGTTACAGGTCTGACATTAGCTCTGTACTCACTGGTGTTCCTCAGGGCTCAGTTTTGGGCCCCTTACTTTTCAATATTTATTTATCTCCACTTGGGCATCTGTTGCGTTCGCTCGGCCTCCAGTATCACTTTTATGCTGATGATACCCAAATCTATATACAGACTCTGTCTGTTGATGGCTCTGTATTGGAGACTCAAAGTAAAATGAGGAACCTTGGAGTTGTTTTGATGCCAGTCTTACATTTGATTCTTTTGTACAGAGCACTGTTAAAGCATCCTTTTTTCACCTCAGAAATATAGCAAGATTGCGCCCTATGCTAAATTTCTCCGTAGCTGAAAAGCTGATAAACTCATTTGTTGTCTCTCGGATAGATGACTGTAATGCTCTTTTAGCTGGAGTTTCTAAATTCACACTTAATAAGCGCCAATATGTACAAAACTCGGCTGCCAGGATCCTGACTGGGACCAGGACATGCAATCATATTACTCTTGTTTCGGAGTCCTTGCACTGGCTCCTGGTTAGGTTCCGTATTGACTTTAAAATTATGATGCTGACATACAAAGCATTACATGGCTTGGCTCCTCATTATTTATCCGCATTGTTAATTCCTTACACCCCAAATCGCAGATTGCGCTCTTCACAGTCTAATTTGTTGACTGTTCCACAAACTCGTTTAAGATCTATGGGTGACAGGGCTTTTTCTGTCTATGCTCCTACCCTCTGGAACTCTCTTCCCCCTGAATGCTCAGACCTATGACATTTTTAAAGTTCAACTCAAGACATATTTTTTTAAAACTAGCATTTGCTTGTTGATGGTTACTTTGATTTTTTAATTATTGTGTTTTGTACTGTTCAGCGCTTTGAAAAGCTGCTTTTAAAGGTGATCTATAAAATAAAGTTTATTATTATTATTATTATTATTATTATTATTATTATTATTATTATAAAACAGTGTATCACTGACCACAAAGACTTTCAGGCTCACATCACTGTTGGGACACAGACTCGGAGCGGAATGCAAGTGCAGGGAAATGTCACTTTATTAGAAATTCCAATAATATTGGAACAGACAAAAATCCAATACGCTAGGCAAAAGGCAGAGTGAATAAACAATCCAAGGTCGTGTGATGAACAAACAATATCCAAGGGGCAAAGACAATAATCCAAAGTCGTGAGGCAGGCAACAGATCAAATACCAGAATTAACAATACAGAGAATAACGGCTTGGTAATGACAGAACACTAGGTAACTGAACAAATACTTCGCAATGACTGAAACACAAAATGAGGTTAATATAGCTTGTGGTAATGGGTGTGTGATGATGAATAGGTGAGTGCAATTAAAAGTCCGGTGACTGTGAGCGTGTGATCGTGTGTGAGTTGTGGGAAGTGGAGTCCATGGCGGCCATGATTGTAGGCCGCTGGGTATGCTGGGAAATGGAGTCAGCGTCGTGGCGTAACCTAACAATCACACACACACACACACACACACACACACACACACACACACACACACACACACACACACACACACACACACACACACACTGTAGTCTTGGTAACCTTTTTTCATGTCTAAAACTAACTGGATAGGACTGGACCAATACGAGGGTACTCTAATTGCCACTATGCTCAGTCATAGATTTTAGACATTTGAGCTATAAACATGAAATTTCAAGATTTTAGGGGAGAACAATTAGAACAATTTAAAATGTCCCTCCACTGAGTCAATATATTATAGAATTTGTGGTTCTTTTCATAAACATTCAATGCTATTCTTCAGTTCTTTGCTTGTCCCTCTGGAGGTCCCTTAACTCTTCTTTCACTATCAAAATGGTATATTCCATTTTTGGGGCTAAAACACACACACACACACACACACACACACACACACACACACACACACACACACACACACACAAAGAAATACAATGGGAGGTGTAGAGCTGAGCAGTGAAAGTGACGTATAATAAAGAATGAGATATTCAGTTAATCTATACACACACACACACACACACACACACACACACACACACACACACACACACACACACACACATCAGATTCAGCTGTAATCATCAGATGTTTTCCCTTCTAACAGTTTCAATAGCACTAACAGTTAAACAGATAAAAAGACAGATATTAAGTCATTCTGGTTTATCAAAGAGTCATGATGCAGTTTTGTAATAGTTGAAGCATATAAACATTTTTCATGTTAACAAGGATAAAAGCATAAAAAAAAAAACATGTGGCTCAACAAGGCCAGAGGGACCTTGTCAATTGAGTAAATAAACTGGAATATATTAGGATTTTTTTTAGCCTACCATTGTAGCTAAACATAACCTCTTATTATATTACTACCTATTGTGCATTATGAAAGTGACATGTGGAGGCCAATGTATGGTAACCCATACTTGGAATTTGTCCTCTGCATTTAACACATCCAAGTTAGTGCACACACATTAGGAGTTGTGAGTAGTGAACACACACACACACACCCCCAGAGCAGTGGGCAGCCATTTTTACTGCAGCGCCCTGGGAGCAGTTGAGGGCCTTGCTCAAGTGCCCGGCAGTGGCGGGATTTGAACTCACAACCTTCCAATTGGTAGCCCAAAACCTTAACCACCAAGCTACCCCCACCCTATACTACATGTAGTACAGTTTCCTAGAGTTTCTCTGATGAATACTTGCAGATGTAAAGGCGAACTGGCTGAAGGAACAACAAATAAACAGATTTTTATAGACTGATGACAAACACAGAGTTATCAACATTAATGCAAAAATATAGCTTCACTGGTACTTTGGATAAAAAAAAATAAATAAAAAATAAACCCTCAGAAAAAAAGGCTTTATTTACTCCAGTTATTTTGAGTCTGGCATTGGTCAGAAGGCATTGATTAATTGTGTATAATTGTGTATGGCAGTAGTTCAGGCTGCGAGAAAAATCACAGGTTTATATTAATACGTTACCGTTTCTATAGCAACCGCGAATTCACAGGCACTCGTGTAGTGGGCGCTGATAATACATGGATTTAAAAAAAAAATGTTGTTAAACAGTATAACAAAGAAAAATGTATAATTGTTGATATGGTGAACTTTTCTGCTGTTTATTTACCATTTATGGAAGGAGTTTTGCTTCATCGGAAAGTCTTCAGGACAGAGATGAGTTTCCACTTTCTCTGTATCATGTCAAGCTGAACTTTTTTTTGTAATTATTATATTTTATTGTATTTAAAAATAAAAAAAAATTATCCTGAAATCTTATTAACTTCAAGAGAAAGTAAAAAGAGACGCTGGTGAGAGAACAACTGTTTATAGCTGTGCTAGGTGTGCGGGGTTTGCATGATCTCCCTGTGTTTCGGGGTTTTCCTCCAGGTACTCCGGTTTCCTCCCCCCAGTCCAAAGACATGCGTTGTAGGTTGATTGGCATTTCCAAATTGTCTGCAGTGGGTGAATGTGTGGGCGATTGTGCACTGCGATGGGTTGGCTCCCCGTTCAGGGTGTCCCCGCCCTTTTGCCCCTAGTTCCCTGACTCCAGGCTCCCCCTGTGTAGGATAAGCAGTATGGAAAACGGATATATGGACAAACGAATCAAAAGTATGACATGTCTTGCATTAAATAATAAAAAAAAAAATATATAATAGTTGTCAAACTGCTGTGGTATAAAAGGAATAAAACACTTCAGGATGTGCTGTTATTGGAAAATAATCAACTTCAGGGTGGTAACAGTAACTCTGCGTCATTTCAGGTCTCCATCACACCACCCGCTCGTTGATTATTTTCCTTTAACCGCACGTCCCTTTCTTCATTATATTCATACACCACCTTATTGCTATATTTGCTTTACTGTTATCAGAATTCTAGTATGTCTTCACCCTGCTCATATATTTCTGTGTTCACTGCTTTTGTGAAAAGCAATAAAAAGTTATAATATAACGTAGGTATGATGAGTCATCGTAACTATCATAAACACTGTAAAGAAATAAAGAAACCTGAGTGGGGAAATGTATCTAAAACAGATTACTCTTTTTCAAACCAATCTGATGCATGGGATGTGTGTGTGTACACTCTCAGTGGTCTGGCTATTATTGTATTGTGTGTGTGCATGTGTGCGTGCATGTATGTGTGTGTGTGTGTACACACTTCTCCCCTCCCGTTTAATGGTCTCCCACTGATCGACTACCCGTCTCCTCATATCAGTCATCACATGTCCACTCCCACATGTAACCACAGGCAGACACGTGAGACACACTCTAGAGACTGTATATTGTGTGTGTGTGTGTGTGTGTGTGTGTGTGTGTGTGTGTGTGTGTGTGTGTGTGTGTGTGTGTGTGTGTGTGTGTGTGTGTGTGTGTGTGTGTGTGTGTGTGTGTGTGTGTGTGTTGCATGCCTTATGTGATTCCACTGCTTCTGCAGAAACTCATGGTTAATAACACTGTTCCTCATAAAAATCTCACTGCGTCCTTAAGCACTCTTTAAATGTGGATGGTTGTACTCTACTGTTCCGGTACTGTGCAGATTGCTGATTCTCTTTCTCTCTCAATAACCTTCACGTTTTGTTCACTAATTAGCAGCGGATGACTGATTAACTGTGCTCAATTTAGCAGGCCATCACTTTTGAATTTGTAGCAAAAGATTTGGGAAATGCATTTTAAAGCGTACACCGTATCTAACATTCATCAACAGCAATGGAGAACGACATTTATTAAAATCTGACGCAGAGAACTGAACAGGAACTGAAGTCTTTCATGAAAAAAAAGAGAGTGCATAATAGTCATTGAAAAAAAGTATGGATTTTTTTTTAACACAATGATATTGTGAGAGTTTTTTTTTTCAAATGCTGAGAATACATTGCGTAGTGACATGATTTCTGTGCGATTGTGAAATATCTACAGATTAACATTTTTATTTCACCTTGGCGCTGTCTGTTTTTGCCCCTTTATTAGCATCATCTCTGTAATATAAATAAGACTTTTTCCACCTCCACATTAATTATAGGAACTGAGCCAAGCACATAAAGAGTTATAACATCATCTGGAGTGTTGTTATGCTTTAAAATTTTTTTTATTTTTTTTTACCACAATAATAAAAATAGAAATTTCAAATCTCTCTACTCATTAACCTTCATCAAGTTCACGTGTCCAGTATACCCATAGCTCACATCAACCTCCTGAAACGTCTCCTTTTTAACCGACACTCATCCCGCCATACGAAAAACACACAGCACACCCGCTCCTCGTCAACCCAGTCGCCATGGCAACCGAGGGCTCTGGGCCGTCATGCTGAGATCTGCTCTGTGCTCGAAGAGAGCTAGAGATGTCTGCTAGATATAGCTTTAATATTTATACTGTCTTAAAAAAATGTATATTTATATTATGTATTTCTGATTGATATATATATATATATATGATTTGCCTTGCAGCAGGAACTATTTTCAGAGCTGCTGGCTATGGAAAGTGAATCAACACCTTCTGACCAATCAGAATCGAGAATATATCTATTATAAACAGTGACACAATTAACAATGTAGATATTCACGTGTCCTGGTGTGTAGTGGAAATGTAAATAAAAATAACATAAAATAAGTGTGTCCCGTGACATGCATCACACATGTGATCTCTCTCATGTAAGCGCTCGTCCCATTTACATGCAGAAATGAGCTGCTGGAGGCTGTTAAAGCATCTGTGTGTGAGGCAGCGTGTGTTTTTCGGCAGGGTCAGTAGGCGGAGGTGCGATCAATACACCTCCTGAAGTTTCCTGCCGCCATTCTCACACCTGGTTTGAACAGGAATTGCATGTGGGTGTATGTGAATTTGTGTATGTGCGTGTGTACGCATGTGTGTGTGTGTTTAATGTGCTCCTCGACTATAATATCCTGCAGTACGCTGCACTCCGAGACAGTTCTCCTGCCACAGTGTGCAGAATCTCATCACTGTGTAGCCACTGTGTGTGTACTGACAGAGGAGACAGAGGAGGGGAAAGGTTACAGAAAGACACACTCCTCTGGCTGTCCTCGTCAGCCTTTCCCTACAGTCAGTGCATTAACGAGAGGATGACATGTTATTAGAAAGTTAGAGAGAATAGGGGTTGGGTACAGCTCAGTGCCTGAGGCGAAGTGAGAGAGAGAGAGAGAGAGAGAGAGAGAGAGAGAGAGAGAGAGAGAGAGAGAGAGAGAGATAGAATGCGATTCGTCCATTCAGCACTTCTTTATTACTGCTACTTTAAACCAGCCACAGAGATGGTCACAGACACACTTATTTTCAAATAATCACCCACCCACACAACAAACCTTCAAAATGCTACCCTTATGCAATTCTTATGCAATGATTACACATTATGACACAGCGAAATGCCATGTGATATATTTACATTTGACATTTTTTTATATTTTGACAATTTCTCCTATAAAAAGTTGTATAAACTTTCCTGAACTGAAATATATTCATCTCTTTTCCATGAATCTAAACCAGACATAAATGTCTATGATTTTAAGACTCCCAAAAGTGAAAAGCAAGAAAATCTTACTTAAAGATTTCATTCCAGTTTCAGTAAAACACACTCGCTGCATTTACATGCACATCAATATTCCGATATCAATCGAAATTTGGGAATATTCTATTTAGTACTGGGTCATGTAAATGCCGTAATCCGATTGCCCGATTCAGATTAAGACAATTTTCTGATTCCCCAAACCATATTCTGATTCCCGCCTGTTTTAATTGGAATTTTTTTTGCATGTAAACACCTTATTCAGAAAATCCACTGAAAGGAAATATATGTGCATTCTCAGTTCGCAAGGAATTGTGGGTGCTTAGCTGTAGGCTAGGTATTTAGGAATGGCAACTCAGGTATACTTACAACAACCATGTATACAGGAATATTCCGATGCCTGTACGCATATAAACATCACATTTAGAGTATGGCCCGCAACCCGAATATAGACCTTAAATGGAATTTGATGTGCATGTAAACGTAGTCATTAGCTACAGTATGTATCCATCCAAAGTTGTGGATTTAACTTATGCGCAAAACCGGAATATCGCATAAAACATTTGCGAATAAAGCACCGTTTCCATCCAGTGAGTCGAAGAGAACAACCGATAAACTGGCGCCAAATATCAAAAAGAAAAATGGAATTTGCTGCAGTAGGAGAAGCCACTGTGGGCCTTTTTTCCGTACATAATAAATGACTTGCATCTCAGAGCGCGCAGACGAAACGCAATAAACGCGGTCATGGCATCTTGCCTTCTGAGGCGTGAGCCCGCTCTTCGGGAACGCAGTCGTGCAAGACAGTTCTGCGAGATGATTATACCGAGCCACTTTGACCACAGACTTTAGCTAAGGCATTTGGGAATGACCAAAACAACATTTCGGATGTTGTGCAACGAGATCGGTCCGCTGGTTAGTCCGGTTATTCCGTCCTATCCCGCCCCAGTTCCAACAGGAAAACGCATTGCCATTGCGCTGTATAAGTAGGCCACATGAATACCGAGTTGTCACATGACTTTTTTGATGCCCATCGAGTAATTTATTCGGGAAAAGGTGTTTCCATCGTAATTCATGCGCACGTCGTCGATTTTATGCGCATTTTTAGAATTTATGCACATCTTGGCGTTTCCATCCAACGGTTTTTTATTGCGATATTCCAAAAATACGTGGATGGAAACATGGCTAATGTGTCTACCTCTACACTTATAACCCAATCCACTTATGGGAAAACTGTACAAATTGTAAAGAATTACACGTTTACGATGCAGAAATAAATTCTCACTTATCAGCATCGTCCATATCAGTCTCTGCCTCATCACTCGGGTTAAAAGTCCGTCACGGTGTTTAAACACGAGCCTCATCGTCATGTCTTCACTCGACTTCTGTCTGTTTATCTGCTGACTCATTCAGTCAGTGCTGCTCTGCTGACGAAATGTCTTGTTATAAATGTTGTTTATTAGGTCATTTTAACATTTTGACACTCTGTCACTGTCGTCTGTACATAGACAGTGTGTATGTGAGTATGTTTTCCTTTTCTCTGAAGATGTGATGGCGCAGAAGCATTGCAGACATGCTGACAGCCACAAACTAATCAGTCTGCAGCATGCTGCTATCCGACAACTCGACCAAAGCATGACACTCACTGTGTAAGGAAATCTCACTTAGTCAGTGTGGTTTTTAGACATCTTTTACTTTACCACCGTACTTGTTAAACTGGATCCTTGTAACGATCTCTGCAGGTAGACGCCAAGGAAAAGTTTGGGGCGTAACCTAAAATGTTCGTTTTGTAAAAAGACACTATATGACCACCTGAGCATCACACCCATATGTGTGTCTTCCCCGAACTGCTGTCACAAAGTTTGAAGCACACAATTGTATAGGATGTCTTTGTATGTTGCAGCATTACAGTTTCTCTCCCTGGAATGAGACGTTCAAAAACACATGAGAGTTATGGTCAGGTGTTCACAAACTTTTGGCCATATAGTGTATATTTACACTGAATGTTTTCCTAAACAGAGATGTGAAATATATTATTGTCAGAAACGCCTAATTTGTCATAACGTGATCATGCATAATACATACTTGGCTGAAGATATGCACTATAATATATTTTCTGAATGTATATAGTGACTGACAGACGCACAACATTAATGCATTAATGTTGCGTTCTTGACTAAATAGGAAAAGGAAGTTTATGGCCTCCAAGCATGAATCCATTTGAAATCAATCCATTTGAATGGTTCTCCAACTGATAATAATAATAATTAAAACCGCTCTGGAAGTGCTGCGAAGCAGACAGACAGGCACAAGTGCAGGTTTTCTGGTTTTATTGAAATCAATATGGCAGACAAACAACAGGGCTGAACAATCTTCAGAAACATGAGGCAGGCAAACGGTCAGCCATAAACTAGACAATAATAAATGAGTAAAGGAGAAAGAAGACTTTGGCCAAAACACTTGAGCCTCATCTTAGACACAACATAACCCTGATAGTCTTGGTTATTTAAGATGAGCAGTGTGCTTGCTAACAGGTGAGAGTGATTAGTAATCAGGTGAATTTGGAAAGGGATAGGTGCATCACCGGAGGTTGTGTGATGAGATGAGTTGAGACACAGACATGGCAGAAACTCCTGAGTTTCTTAAGAGTTCTAGCTTCTCTGGCCTGAAATGTCTGGCTCAAAATTGCGGCACTCACAGTGCAAAGAAATTGTTTTAAGGCTTTTAAGTAGGTTTTCAAGCTTCTATTTGTCTCTGATATGCTTTCAGCTCATTAATTATGTTAAACGCACATGCTATTTATTTTTTTCCCCACCTTCAGAGTTTCCAGTTGTTGTGAACACCGCCTGAGGTAAGCTAGCTAATTACATTTTCACATTTTCAAACCTGAGTAATGTTAATGAGTCTTTCTTTTGTAAGGAGTGTAAGTAAAGTATCAACTGCAATCTTGAGTTAAAAAGATTGGATTGTAAATTGATTCTGTGCTAGCTAGCTGGTATGTTTGCTAACTGGCTAGCCTGTACCTACAGTACCCTCCACTAATATTGGCACCCTTGGTAAATATGAGCAAAGAAGGCTGTGAAAAATTGTCTTAATTGTTTAACCGTTAAATTTTTTTTGTTTAAAAAAATTCACAAAAATACTCTGCTCTCATGGATATCAAACAATTGCAAACACAACACAGGTTTATCAAATAATAATAATAAAAAAAGTTAATTTTTTCCCCCATAATTTTAATTCAAAAAGTGGAACTTTCATATATACTAGATTCATTACACATACATTGAAACATTGCATGTTTATCTTTTTTTGGTTTAATCTTGATGATGATGGCTTACAGCTCATTGAAATCAAAAATCCAGTATCTCGAAATATTCTAATAAAGAATTTATAATACAGAAATGTCGACCTTCTGAAAAGTATGTTAATTTATGCACTCAATACTTGGTCGGGGCTCCTTTTGCACGAATTACTGCATCAATGCGGCGTGGCATGGAGGCAATCAGCCTGTCGCACTGCTGAGGTGTTATGGAAGCCCAGGTTGCTTTGATCGTGGCCTTCAGCTCATCTGTATTGTTGGGTCTGGCGTCTCTCATCTTCCTCTTGACAAAATTCAGGTCAGGTGAGTTGGCTGGCCAATCAAGCACAGTAATACCATGGTCAGCAAACCAGTTACTAGTAGTTTTGGCTCTGTGGGGAGGTGCCAAGTCCTGCTGGAAAAGGAAATTAGCATCTCCATAAAGCTTGTCAGCAGATGGAAGCATGAAGTGCTCTAAAATCTCCTGGTAGACGCTGCACTGACTCTCAGCTTGAGAAAACATGGTGGACCAACACCAGCAGATGACATGGCACCCCAAATCATCACTGAATGTGGAAACTTCACACTGGACTTCAAGCAACTTGGATTCTGTGCCTCTCCATTCTTCCTCCAGACTCTGGGACCTTGATTTCCAAATGAAATGCAAAATTTACTGTTATCTGAAAAGAGGACTTTGGACCACTGAGCAACAGTCCAGTTCTTTTTCTCTTTAGCCCAGGTAAACCGCTTCTGATGTTGCCTCTGGTTCAGGAGTGGCTTGACACTAGGAATGTGACACTTGTAGCCCATTTCGTGGACATGTGTGTACATGTTGGCTCTTGATGCACTGACTCTAGTCTCAGTCCATTCCTTGTGAAGCTCCCCCAAGTTCGTGAATCGGCTTTGCTTGACAATCCTCTCAAGGCTGCGGTCATCCCTGTTGCTTGTGCACCTCTTCCTCCCAGTCAACTTTCCATCAATATTATTCCATGAATATTGTGGTTGTATGTACTGAACCATACAGAGAGATTAAAAGCTCAGGAAACCTTTGCAGGTGTTTTGAGTTAATTAGTTGATTAGAGCTCTTCTCTGGTCAACATTTCTGTGTTATAAATACTTTATTCTAATATTTTTAATGTAATCAAGATTAAAACAAAAAAGACTTGAAATGTTTCACTTTATGTGTAATGAATCTAGAATATATGAAAGTTCCACTTTTTAAATTAAATTATGGAAAAAAATGAACTTTTCCACGATATTCTAATTTTTTGAGATACACCAGTACATCTTTGTTAAATATAGATGTGTAACAATTATTGGCACCTTTTTAGTCAATACTTTGTGCTACCTCCCTTTGCCAAAGATAACAGCTCTGAGTCTTCTCCTATAATGCCTGATGAGGTTGGAGAATACATGGCGAGGGATCTGAGACCGTTCCTCCATACAGAATCTCTCCAGATCCTTCAAATTTCGAGGTCCGCGCTGGTGGACTCTCCTCTTCAGTTCACCCCACAGGTTTTCTATGGGTTTCAAGTCAGGGGACTGGGATGGCCATGGCAGGACCTTGATTTTGTGGTAGGTAAACCATTTTTGTGTTGAAGTTCCAGTAGTGTCTGACAAACTGAGGACGCTTGAGTTTATTTTTGGATGAGAGTAGAAGCTTTTTTCTTGAAACCCTTCCAAACAACTTGTGGTGATGTAGGTGACTTCGGATTGTAGTTTTGGAGACTTTCTGACCCCAAGACACAACTAACTTCTGCAATTCTCCATCTGTGATCCTTGGAGATTTTTTGGCCACTCAAACCATCCTCTTCACAGTGCGTTGAAACAGTATAGACACGCGTCCAATTCCCGGTTGATTCCTAACATTTCCAGTTGACTGGAACTTCTTAATTATTGCCCTGATGGTGGAAATGGGCATTTTCAATGCTTGTGCTATTTTCTTATAGCCACTTCCCATTTTGTGAAGCTCAACAACCTTTTGCCGAAAACATCACCGCTACATTCCTTGGTCTTACCCATTGCTATGAATGACTAAGGGAATCTGGCCTATGTGTTACCTCATATGAAGTCATGGTTGAACAATTTCCTGTTACTAGTCACCCAGGTGTACTAAAAATGTAAAATATCAATGGGAATATACTTCAAATATATTTTTCTCATATGAATTCATAGGGGTGCCAATAATTGTTGCACACCTATATTTAACAAATATATATTTTGGATAAACCTGTGTTCTGTTTGCAATTGCTTGATATCCACGAGAGCAGAGTATTTTTTTTCTGTCTGTTTTTTTGATCAAAAGGTTAAACAGTAAAGACAATTTTCACAGCTTTCTTTACTCATATTTACTAAGGATGCTAATATTAGTGGAGGGCACTGTGTATATGTATGTAAAATCACACACACTGTTGCTGTGGTAGAAAAACCTGCTTCATAAATGCCTGTTTTCACCCTCTGTAATTCACACAACAGAATAAAGAATAATTGCAGTGTTCTTGGTGCCACTCCAAAGCCCTGCTGATTTGTTAAATGGCTGCTCTGCTATTCTGATGTATTCAGAGACAAGCCAAGAGACTGGTCACAAACTTAAATGTTATTTTTGGTTGCTCATTGCAGGTGAAAATGTCAAAACCAATAGCGCAGCTGAAAGACAAAATTATGTGCAAAGTACTGTTTACACAATGGCTAAATATCAGCCTGGCAAACCTTACTGGTGGATACAGAAGCTTCAGATGGACAAAAATGCATGTAAGCCAGTGGGATTTTTACTATGTGTATCAATTAACATGCACGGATGATTTTCAGAATGAGGAACAGGCAGGTACTCATAGAACTGACCATAATAAAGATGCTAGCCAGACATGAATCATATCTTTTACATGCAAAGTTAAAAGAATAATCTGTACACAGCCCGTGTTTAAAAATAACCCATCTGTCAATCACAAATCAGAGGAATGCTTACTGAAAACATGTTTAATGCAGCATAATGAATGGCGTTACATGCTATCTGTTTTGTGGGTTGTTCTTGAAAGCCTTTTATTTTTTAAATAGACATGTCATCAGTTTATCTTGTGGCACATTGTCATACATTGTGTTATGTAGATCATACAGTTAAACAACTAATAATTTATGCAAAAAAAGGCAACCAGTCTGTCAAAAAGCTTAAACAATAAAGGTGGGATTAGTATTTAATGCAAAACTGTACATTTTTGCCAAGATGAAATATTCACTACCAGTGATCTTTCCCACAGTATAAGGGCAAGTGTAAAATGTGACCTTATACATAAATGCCACTTCCTGCTCAGGAAATACAATGTTCTGCTCTTTCATTTCTATCACCTGGTCCTCCTGTCCTTCCAAATTACAAAGCAGGGGTGGACTGGCAACAAAAAGCAGCCCGGGAATTCGCTGTCAAGCGGCCCCAATTTGATGCACCAAATTCGAACTGACACAACATGTTTCTCGATCAATGAATCATTAACAATAATTAAAAAAACAATTTGTTCATTTGTATCATTTGTGTTAAGCTAATATGCAAAATGATGAAACCGTGTCGCTGCAGCTAAGATGATCTATTGAATATCTGTATATAGGCTATATAATGCCGGGGTTAAGAAAAAAAAGCCCGGCCCTCACAAGACCGGCCCACCGGGAAAATTCCCGAACTTCCCAATGGCCAGTCTGCACCTGTTACAAAGCCACTTTTGTTTTTCCTTCTCTGATGTTCTTTCCTCTTGATGACATGCTGAGGCATCTAAATCTTATATCCATATGCTTTTTGTTCTTTTCAACATGCCCAAAGCCCTTTGGACTGAACTGCCATGAATACCTCTATATGGCCTGTCTGTGTGCTACTGGTGTTGGCAAATCATATTTGGAAAGCCAGCCATTTTTTTTTACTCTCTGGCAAATTGTACTTGGCCCAGATGAAGGCTCCATGAGTACTCTTGGCTATAATGTCTGTAAAGAGTCCTTGGCGGTCGCATCCAACTTTCAAGAAGCTGGGGATACATATAAGGATGAGTGTCTCATCCACTACATCTATAATAGACATATTTACAGTGGCAGTGGTTTTATCACCTTCAAACTGCTCTAAACTCTATTCTGTTTAACTGTATTATTATAACTGAATTAAATGTAGCTTTTATCACCATATATGGAGATGCATATTGTGTCATCTTTGTAAGAGAGACACCCCTAATATGCATATTTTCATTTTGTTTATTATTCAGACAGATACAGTAGATGCGCTTGTTCAGGTACATAAATGGATGTGAAAATGCGGATTCATTGAAACGGTGAAGTTCTCTAACTATAGAAGACGATAAAAGGGAGGTTAGTGAGGGAATGACGGTTTATAGCTGCTATAAAGTACACGATAACAGGAGGGAACTTGTTTCACAATTCTGTAGTATAAGAGGAATCGAAGGCTGTGTCCGAAATCGCGTACCGTGACGGTACCTACTGCATTCGATCCAGTACCTACTGCTTGGCCGTTGATACAGTACGTACTGATCAGTATAAGTGGTAAGCATGAATACGATCTGGATGTACTACACGGTGCGGATTCTGACAGCTCTTCTGCGTCAGTTCCGTTGCCTTATGGGATAGCGCAGTATCCATAGTGTCCACCGGTTCAATACTGCAGAATCTCAGCGGAAGCAGTAGGTCATCCGGGTATTTCTCGCCTACTGTTTTATTAATACTGAGAATTTGGACATACTACTCCTTTGACGTACTGCTTTTCGCCTACTGTAGTATATACTGTATACTGGCGATGCAGCCAAACACTTCAGGATGTGCTGTTTTACAATAAAATAATCAACTGTGGGGTAATAATAGTAACACTGCTTCAATATCTGGCATCAGAGGTGCAAATGTGTTATATACAGTATCTTGAAATTAAAAAAAAATTTAAACAACTTTGCCAGTAAAAAATTTAAGAATCTTCATCATACATTTTGGGAAAATGTAATACAAGAAATGTTTATTTTTTTTCTTTCAAATGTCAAACGAGCTTCTGAATATTGTATACATTATACTGTATGTATTTGCATGTTGTTGCTGTTCACAAATTGACTTTCAGGATGTTGTATATCACACTAGTGATTAGGTGCTAATGAATCTATGAATGAATAATGAATCTATTTTGCACTTGCAGGTAGAAAAGTCACAGGCCTTCTTAGTAAAGCAGCTTGCACATTATTGTAGGTTTGATCAAGAGTTTACACGTTCAAACCAGGGCTTAATGTGCTCGGTTAAACAGATATTTCTTCATCATTACGTATTATTGTTTTGGATTGTTGTCCTTTTGTTGCAGAACACAAATACACTTCATAAAGGAACACTCTGACTTTTTCTTTTTTTTTTTTTTTGTAAATACGTGCATAAACTCCTTTTTCTTTCCACCCAGAAAGTATTGGGTGTGCAAACTTTTGCACTCAACTGTATTTCGGGATTAGCCAGGCCATTTGGGATTTATGTTCACAAGCTAGAATCTCTGTTTAAATGCACCGAGCCTCTGACTCGCACGTTTCATCATCCTATTGTTCCAAAAGTTTGTTTTTCTCTTCTTCAGCTTTTTTAAAATTTTATTTTATTTTATTTCTTTTATAACGCCCCTCTGAGTCAAACGTCTGCCTCGGTTCATTTTTGGGTCATCAGTCATGCAGAGTTTTTGAAAAGGTCACTGTCTTTTGTTTTGATGCACCAGTCGTTGATGTATGAGCGTTCGGAGTGAGAAAATCCTGCATGCTAATCCTGAAAGGAATAAAAACGCTCCGCTCTCAGTTCTCCACAGCTGTCCTTGAGAGCAAATTTGGCATTTATCACCTACAAAGAGGAACATGATGCCTATTTACATGTGAAAATGAGCTGACTACTTGATAAAAATGTCAGATTTGCTGTATGAATCTCATTCTCTCTCAGTCTTTCTCATTTTCTCACACACACTTATACAGGCATGTACGCTCTTTTCACTCAAGTATTTAAAAAATTTAAACTTAATATTGCATGTTACTTAATCCAATTTTACTTTTTCATCAGACGTAAAACAGTAACATTTATTTAAATATAAACGCACTGCAGTGAACATTTGGATAAATGCAGCAGTAAGTCAACTCCACTTCCCATGTTACTTACACACACACACACACACACTGTTTCAAACACTTCTTGTGAATTCTCACTGCAGCATTGTGCCTGTGATATGACTAAGCTTTCTGATCGTGTCCTGTTTGTCTCGCTGTTTTGACCTCTGCTTTGTTTACTGTTTGCCAGATCTCCTGATCTCTTGCCTGTTCACCGTTTTGAGTAATGCCTAGCTCTTTTGGTTTCTTTGCTTTTTAATAGAAACCAAAACCTGTCTAATGATGATTCTAATGAAAGACTCACTCATGATTATGAATGTGAATCATCAAGAAAGACAGATTCCCATAGAGATTAAAAAAAAAGCAAAAAAAAACTGATGGATAGCTAATTCATGAAGGTTTAAAGAGGGCCTCAGATAAATAACATTCACACTTGCACATTTGAAGCAATTCACACAACTCAAGTCAGATGTAGATACAAAGATTAAAGTTCTGGCCAAATTCAAACATTTCTCAGGTCGAGAATCCTCTGAGCTCCAAAGGCTCCCAAGTGTTTAACTGAAAGCACACAACGACACACAGCTGGCAGTGCATCAGAGAGGGACTAAGCCCAAAGATGTATGGAGATCTCTAATCTCCTCTGTCTTTGCTATGGGACACTGAGGGATCAGCTCTCCAGGCTATCACTTTCCCACAGCACCTATACATTCCACCAGATCTCAGCATACTCTGCATCCTTTTTACTTCCCCACCTGCATATTATAAATGAAATTCCCCCTTCTGCCATTTCGCAGGCTGCAAATGTATTAGTTTTGTTCCGAAAAGTAGTACAACACTTACTGTTTAACATGCGCATAAATAATACAATCATTTGTCAATTGTACTGTATGTGGCAGCTGCTTCATCTTGGCTGCCGAAATAAGTAAGTAATAAAACACTTTGGGGGTGAGCTGTTACAGGAAAATAATGATAATGATCAAATGACCTGCGTCTGATCTCGAAGAATCGTATTTGTTGCCAGGCATTAAGGAAATATTGAAAACAGAAGTTAATCATAAGTACATGAAGTGTGCAGTAAGGCAGTTGGCAAGGAAAAAACCCGCTAGTTTAGCAGTGGACTGCATGGTTCTTTTTTTATTTGGCATGATATTGGTGCACATGCTGTTAAAAAAACCCAAAAAAAAACATTCACTAGCCTGTGAAGAAAGAACGTAGCAAAAGAGAGTGACAACCAACCATTAATTTTTAATGTACATGCGCAATGCGGAGCCACGATTTGAGCGACAGCGACATGCGACTGGGTATAACACAGAAAAGCAACAAATCCAAAGGATTGGCTCGAATAATTCCTCAGACCAGTCGTATAATGCCTGTGGTCTGATGTTTCTTCAGTTCCCCACTCACGAGTTTAGTTCCTATGTAGTTCCTACTCACAACAATTAGTGCCTATGTACTGCTGGAAAAAAAAACTTCCATCTTATCCTATACATATATGGTACAACCTCTCAATATACATGTATAGAGACATTACAATGCAAAATAAAGCTACAGTTATCTGGTAGTTCCTTCCATCCATATTCTTGACCGCTTAACCTACACAGGTTTGTGGGGAGCCTGGAGCCTATCCCAGAGGACAAGGCGGGGGACACCCTGGACGGGGTGCCAACCCATCGCAGGCACAATCACTCACACATTCATACACTACAGACAATTTGGAAATGCCTACCACACATCTTTGGACTGGGGGAGGTAACCGTAGGAAACCCCTGAAGCACAGGGAGAACATGCAAACTCGTGCACACAGGGCAGAGGCGGGAATCGGACCCCCGACCCTGAAGTGATCCCATTATCTGGTATGTAAAACATTGTGAAATGTAAAAACTGCTCAAAGGTTTTTATTCCAGTGTTTTTGGGGGCATAGTGGTGGCATTCACATTTAATTAAAAGCCCTGATAAATTAGGCATTTCAAATCCAAATACAGTTGAGCCCAAAAGTTTACATACACCTACGCTAAAGACATTCAAACTCAGACCCACTGCAATTCTGATATAGTCAATAAAACCTGAAAGAAATCAGTCTCTTAGCTATTATTTTTTAAATGACCTCTTATGAAAATAAAGTAGGAAAAGGGTGCGTCATGAACAGGAAATGCATGGTAACATGAAATGTGTGAAAACCGAAGCTGAATATTTGAACACAGATATTTTAAAATGGGGATATTTGAAGCACTAAAACGAATACAGATAATGGCATTGCGTGATAGCCCTACCCAAAGGCTTTGATATCTGTCACACAATGTGTCTAGTCTCAGTGGCGTGACAGTGAAGACCTGCTCTGTGCCTTTGACTGGGTGCCAATCAGGCTTGTAGGGTGGTTTGACATACTGCAGCTAATTTTAGTCCACTGTCCTTCCTTCCCTCTTCCCCATCCCCCTCTCATTTCTGTCTCATACCTCTCTGCTTTCATCCGAATCCTATCCTCACTTACCTCCGTTCATGCATCACACTTCTCTTCCAATCTCAGCATCTCTACATCTCCCCCCCCCTCTCTCTGTCTCTCTCTCTCTCTTGCTATAATCATTATGACCTTGCAAATTACTCTGCTATTATAATCATCATTGTCATCATTGTGGTGCCTCAGCTCTAGATTGAAATCTGAAAGCCTGATTGTGTGTGTGTGTGTGTGTGTGTGTGTTAGGTCTATCCATGCCTTTGTGGCTGAATACAGATCAATGCATCACATAATGTTTGTGTGCGTGTGTGTGTGTGTGTGTATGTGTGGCCAGTGACCGGTGCTTCAACCCTTTCAGATGTTAATTAAACCCTTTCTGCGTTTGCATAATTCCTGACAGTAGCACCAAGCTTTAAATGTCACTCAATTCAGCACAACATCAGCTAACGAGATATGTCACTCAGTAAACACTCATGTACAATATAATAAGACTTCTAAACAAGAAACTCTGATTAGTTGCGTTGCAGGATACCAGATTGAAACAAGATTCAAAAGTGTGTTTAAATTACCATTTCATACATCACCACCGCAGAGGCTGGATGGAAACAGATATCTCTTTTCTATGAATTTAAAGTGATGCCATTCCTCCAGTTAGAAAAAAGAAGAAATGTTTCTCATTGGTAAAACTAGCATGCCACTGTTCATCTCTTTTGTATTATAACAATTATATCACCTGAGATGTCTGTTATACAGTAGAAATTTCAATCGCGTCCAAGAGATTTACACATCAAATCACATTCACATGTAATTTCTTCTACCAAAACGGCAAAGCAGGTTTGTACCCAGGGCCATATTCAGAGATTAAGTTACGTAAACGTTTACATGGGGAAATTTCCTCGTATTCAGAATCGAGTTATGCACCTGCTAGGATTGATTTTCTAATTATGAATGATTATTCCGATCATTCCAAAGCAGCCCATAAAACATTTTGCCACATGGTTTGGGGTGATTTAGTTGAGCTTAGGTGGTTTTTGTGAGACAGGGCCACCCTACCCCATAGCCCAGACTTGTGAAGAGTAAAATATATTGTTGTCGCATGCACAGCGTAATCAGTACTTGTCAGATATTCCTGCAGCTCCTTTAATGTTGCTGTTGGTCTCTTGGAAGCCTCCCTGGTAAGTGTTTTTTTGTTTTTTTTTTTTTTTTTTTTTTGTTCTTGTCCTTTTATAAATTTTGGAGGGACGTCCTGTTGTTGGTGATTTCACTGACTTGGTCCTTTTTCTATATTTGTTGATGATGGCCTTCACGGTGTTCCATGGTACATCTAATGTTTGGGAAATTCTTTTATATACCTCACCTGATCGATAACTTTGGACAAGTGAAATACCATACAATCTTTGTAAGCTCTTTGTGGACCATGGGTTCAGCTGTCAGATGAAACCAAGAAGATGTGGAGACAATCCAACCGAAACAGCTGGTCTTTATTTGGGGTTAATCAGAATAATTTCATTGATGACAGCTGTATGATTACATGAGATTGAATGTGATTGGTTAATTCTGAACACAGCCACATCCCCAATTATAAAATGGTAGGTGTAGACTTATGCAACCAGGAAATTGTTTAAGGTTAATTATTTATTTATTTATTTATTTTTTTAAATATATAAAGTTTTTCCTATTTTTACCTAAAATGTTTCCGATTTGTTTTTCACTTTGAGGGTGGGAAAATTTCTGACATGATTTAGCTTAGTTTAATTTATTTTTTTACATCACAAATTCCTGCTATTTTAAAAAGTGTGCATACCCTTGTTATATCCATTTTACTGTATATGAATGAGATGATTGAGACAAACATCTAATATGGAATTTATTATATGCCAATATATGGCTGCATGTACATTCCTATCTGTAATGATCACATTAATGACGTTGTTGATGTGGTTTGTGTGCGTTTTTTATTTATTTATATTGTGCTCCAACACTCATATTACTCGTGCGCAGAAATTAAAGAAGCAATGAGATGCTAACTTGAGATCATGAAATCATTGTGTATGTGTGTGTGGGATGTAGGTTAATATATCACATATTTAATTCCCTGTTTTTTAATTGTCAAATTAATAAAATAATGCCAATGTGAAAACGTTCCCACAGTTTTGAAGGATAAGCTGACCAAGCACTTTAAGTTAGTGTTCAAAATTTTATCCATTAAAAAAATTCAATAACTCAGATTGAGATGCTGTCACCGCCAATCATCTCATCCTGCTTGAAAGGTACAGTATCACTCAACTGCATGGATGCCTGACTAGTTCTGACCTAAATTTCACAAGAGTGAGAAAAAAAAAGATGGATCACTCTCATTCAAAAAGGGGGAAAACCTGATGCTTTAAAAGCAACATGACATTTCATCTCCCCAGCAGGACGACTTGTCTGATTTGGCTAAAAGATTTGAGTTATAAACTCTTCAGGGGCAGCAGGTTCGTGTTGTTGAACAGATGGACTGCAGGCAGGCGGCCGTGTTTACTGAATTTGACTCATACATTATTAATAATATCAGTCATTAGGAACTCCCTCGCTCTCTCTGTCACCTTCCTTTCATCTGTCCATCCTCCTCATCGTTATCTTGCTCACCTTGGGGGTTAAGCGCACACACACACACACACACACACACACACATATATATATATATACACACTAGTGTCCCTTAGTTGATGCTTAACTTCCTGCGAACACTCTACATTATTTATCTTTATGAATTTCTGGAGCATATGACCTTGAGATGTCTTGCAGTTCACTCCTCATACGCTTACCAGTACAGTGTAGTCTGTGTATTAGTATGACTGTATTTTTAAAAAGCATTGCCTTTTAGATCAAGCTTGTAGGATTTCTCCACAAAGCTGCAAACATATTGCTGTATGATCTGAAGCATGACCTTATCACGACCTTGATGGTCTCCATAGCAACTGTTCGACGTGGTCTGGCCTGATTGTGTACCGTGCGCCGTGCTTTACTCCCACCTGCGTTAGGATGATATTTCGCAGCGCGGTGTGTTTGATTTGGTTCTCAGTGACCGTTTGCTGTGGGAGAGAGTTATTTGCTATTGCGCTGTCCTTCACAATCCCTAGTGAGAAAAAGCTTTCAGGCGAACCTCATGTTACTTTGCTGTGGAGCTCCACACAGTGCATTAAAGCTACCCTTCAGAGAAATTATACATGCCACACTACAAGCTTGCTATAGTCATGATTGATGTAGCCCTTTCTGCTAATTACAAATAATCAGAAGAAGCCGCCAGACATGCAATTTGTTCTTGTATTTAAAAAAAAAAAAAAAAAAAAAAATTATTACAGAACGCATCAGGAACACAATTTGGCTGATCAGACTGGCTCTGAACAACCATATTGGAGTTCCTTATTTGTATCAGACCTGAAAGAGAAAAATAGTCAGACTCTCCAGTTTATCTGTTACAAAACTGTGTGATTGTGTAGTTTTTGATGAAAGCGTACCATCATTTAAGCTGAACATACTACTTAGTACTGAAAATAAATAAAAGAAGGCATGATTTCATTTCACAAAATTCACAATATACCAATATACTCAGATAATGTCATGGATGAATGATGAAGAATTGAATAAGTCCGGATTTGAATCCCATTGAAATGTTGTGGGGGATTTGAAACGGGCAGTACATGCAAGAGAACCCTCAAACATCTTGTAACTGAAAGAATATTGTATGGAAAAGTGGTCAAAAACTCCAGCAAGACTGGTGGACAATTATGCAAAAACGCCTACAAGAAGTTATTCCTGCTAAAGGGGGCAATACTAGCTTCTGAGGCCAAGGGTGTACTAACTTTTTCCACAGAAGAATATCACATCTCTTGATATTTCTGTTGAAAAATTGATCAAATGTTTGCTTGTCCAAATATGCCAAAAAACATCAACAGTCTCCATGGGGTGTAATTTTTTTCACATGACTGTATAATGAGAAATTCCTCTTGAAGTTAATACAATGAAAATACGCAGCTTGTCATGTTACTGAGAAACTGCAGAGGGTCTCGAAGGCTTTCCCGAGTCAGAAAACTCCATTTACAGCTTTATCTCTGACTGTTACAAAGAGCCGACACTCGAGGCTCCTTCACGTCAATATAGCAACATTTGTACATTGTTTATGTGGAGTGTCCACCTTTTTTAAGTTGTTAATAAAGGAAAGGAAGCTACGACCTGATTGGTCAGGAGGTAAAAAGCGCCTGATGTAAAAAAAAAAAAAAAAAGAAACGCAAAACCTAAAGGCTACATTTCCATTAGATTCCACATAATAGTAGATAAATACACTTCATATTGATGTTTCATTTTGTAAACATTCCAGGTGTCTTAAATTTGTCTCTTAAAATAGATTTAGACCCCCAAGTTATGGCAGGTCCTGTTCTTATTTTTGAATGAGTAGAGTGATAGCCCCCTGTCTATCACTCCATATCTCTATTTTTCCATCCACACACACTTTCCTGTTCTTTCCTTTTTCTATTCACTTCTCTTTAAATCACAGTCTGGAGGGATGCCATATAGAAAACCATTCACTATTCACCGATGCCTTGGTGGTCTGTTTCTGTATGGATCCCTCATGACCCCCCTCACACATCTCTGTATAGACATCATCCCAAGAGCCAAAGCTCCATGGAAGCCGCACATCCTGCACAGTGGAATGAGAGAGAGAGAGAGAGAGAGAAGCCCAGGGTTTCTCCTGGTGCAGGGTCTGTAGCTTTAAGAGAGAGAGATGTGGAGAGAGAGAGAGAGAGAGAGATACATGAGCTAATATATTTTACTCATTTCAAGCTGTGCATTGACCATCTTAACAATCCCTCTCTCTCTAAAACACACACACGGACACACATGCAGGCATTCCCAAGATGCTGAGGAACGCTTGCGCGCAGGTTCGCTTTCCTTGACACACACAGGCGCGCGCACACACACACACACACACACACTCTACCTCACACTCTGGCATTCAGGCGGTGCTGAGCAGAGCTGTGAAGAGCAGCTGGCAAGAAGCCATCTCACAGGAAGAGAGAGAGAGAGAGAGAGAGGGGAGGACAGCACACAGGGAAAAAAGCATCCAAGATAGCTAGAGAGAGAGAGAGAGAGATTGAGAGACAGACAAAGGAAAGGCAGGAACGGGAGAAGATAAGGAGTGAAGAGGAAGCGTGGACCGTTCTCAGTGTGAAGACTAAAAGGAACAGGAGGGAGGAGGCTGGTGTCTTTCTCATCGGCGGCGGAGCACAGACTCGGCATTATGGGAAATGCACCATCCCAAGGCATGTGAATCCTTACTTATATTTTTGCAGTTGTCCCAACAGCTGGCTGTGTGTGTGTGTGTGTGTGTGTGTGTGTGTGTGTGTGTGTGTGTGTGTTTTTGCTGGTCCATTGTTTGCGTGTGCTTAGTGGTTATCTCAATGAGATCCAGAGTGTGTGGAGATGCAGTAAGGGAGGGGAGAGGTGTGGTTGGGAGGAGTGGGAAGACCGACTGGGTGGATGTGGAGCCTGAGAGATGGAACGGAATGAAGGGATGCATATCTGGAAGCACAGGAGGAGGAGAGGAGATGTGAAAATTGATACAGTAAGAGATAGGAGTACAGAACAAGAGAATTTCTGCGTTGTGTGATATTTGGTGGTTGGTATCGGAGATGGTAGGAACCACATGTAGGAAGTCCCGTGTGTGTGTGTGTGTGTGTGAGTTGTCTTCATGGTCTTTACAGAACAAGTTGGCTAAATGAAGACATGCAGACCAAAACGAATTAAAGAAAAAAATAGAGCGAAAGAGTATACAGTTCAGGAAAAGGATAAAGCTAGAACCTGTAATGGTACTTCTGGTGAAACCCATAAAATTTCTATATAGAACCCTACAAAAAAGGTGTTCGGATCCTGTTTACGAAGATAAGATCCCCTTTAGGAAGATAAAAACCCTTAATTATTCATAGAACCCTTGAGGAACCATTTTCTCTAGGAGTGTACGAGTCTATCTGAGGCTGGGAAACACATCAACATAATTCTGATTGATTTATTAAATTCATTTTAAAACCACATTTACACCTGGTCGTTTAATACATCTTAAGTATCAGAATTATATCCAGAATATATATATATATATATATATATATAATCTCACAAAAGTGAGTACACCCCTCACATTTTTGTAAATATTCTATTATATCTTTTTAATGATATATATATATGCACATGCAAAGAAATGTTGTAGTGCAAAGATGCCTTCAAAATAAAGAAATTAAATGTTTCTACATTTTAAAAAAACATACCGTAAACAGTGGTACATGAAACAAAGTCAATATTTGGTGTGACAAAAAAATAAAAATATTAGTCTCCAGTACAATTAGTGCAGTTTTATAAGGAAATGAGCTGGTGAGTTTTATTGAGCATCTTGCAGAACCAGACACAGTTCTTCTGGAGACTTTGACTTTCGCACTCGCTTCTTATTTTTGCAGCAAAACCCAGCAGCCTTCATTGTGGGTTTTTTTTTTTTTTTTTTTTAATCTGAAAAGTGTCTCTTACGTAATGTGCTGCTTTCTTTAATGACATACAAACATCTGTAACATTTAATTTTGTGCTAGAAAACTAATGTTTGGGAATCTAAAATATTTTTTTGTACTGACTTGATAATGTAGACGTCATAAAATAAAAAAAAATCTATAACAAAGTTTGTACTAAAAAATTAGGGTGCCTAAAATTTTGCACAGCACTGTATACAGTAACATTGAACTTTTTTAAAACATAATTTTCTTGACATTTTAGGCGTTCGTTTATCTGTATCCTTTTGCAGTTTTCATAGTATTCGTATCAAGTAGACATGTTTCACGACCGGGTAAAACAACACACTGTAAACAGATAAATAGTACAAATGATCCATTCAAAAAAAAAAAAAAAAACTTCCATGTTACTATATGACTTGCAAGCTTGATCATCTACCACTAATAAGAGGAGAAATTCCATTTATTTCATGAGCCTTCAAAGTCTAACCAGATGTCATGAAAAGCACTAAATTACACGTGAACCTGCCTACGGTCAGTTTAAAAATAAAGTAAATACATCTATTACATAACAATCTTATTCAAACAGTGTAAAAGAGATGTGGGTGTGGCTAAATCATGTTGGTGCAAAGCATGACGGTGAAAGTCCGATACAATGATGATGATATTTCTGATATGATAGAAATCAACAATTTATTTATTTTTTTTGATACATTGATAATGATATGATTTGGCAACCCAAACCTCCATCTGGCACATTGCATCAAAATGAATGTGGTCCATGACCAGCTTTTTCATTACAAACACGGAAAACGAGGAACAACACAGGAAGTTGTTTGGTGTGTTTGGTGTGTGTAATGAGCTGATTTGCATATTACACCCGATACAATCAGAGTTCGATGCAGCTAACCGGAGACGATTAAAAATGTTAATGTATGTGGTTACATTTTTATCAGGATTCAATCCAGACACAAGGTGGAAACATATCCATACAACAATCGCATAGGCGCAATTGGTTGCTATAGCAACGACACGGACGTCTGATACTAGGTAGTGTAGAACGGTTAGCTAGTTAGTAAGTGCAACAATTATAGACAGTAATGTCGATTTTTGCCCTTTACATAAACATAACATTTCAAAAAAGAGACGTGTTAAACAGTTCATGTCGTTTCTGGAATTTTCTGATGGCAAGAAGAGCCATGAACGTGAAATGTTTTGTCAACCAGAATTGCATGTTTAGAAATCCGATTTCTTCAAAACGGCATTCAAATCGGGCTTAAATCCAATTTCATGTGGGTTTCTCATCAAATCTTTCCCAAAAAATTGGGATTTGAGCTGCCTGTCTGAACAAACCCTATGATACATTGGTGGAGAGAATCAGCTAAAGAAACAGTCGAGAGAAATTAACAGATAGAAATGAAGTAAAATTAGAAGGGAGTTTGTTCTCTCTCGGGTCCGAGCGCTGCTTCAATAAACGGGAGCTTGAGAGAGTGATTACACAGAGGAGGAAAAAAAAAAAACAGATGGAGGGGGAGGGGGAGGTGGAGGAGACAAAAGCCTTGCTAATGATGACAAAAACAACACATGCGATGTCATGTAAAGCGGAACGCAAAATCAAGACGTCTCGTATTTTCTTTGTTTCTTCTTTCTTTTTTTTTCTCGTCCTGATTTGACTAGGGATTGCTAAGAGGTCACAAATAAAGATCATTAGAAAAGGCAGGCGTGAGGGACAGAACGTTTCCAGAGGCAGGAAAGGAGGAGAAGATAAATGAGACTGAGCCGTAATGGGTGAGGAGGGAGGACGAGCCGAGTGTGTTGCTGAAAGCTTGAGTAGGAAGAAAGAGAGCCGAGAGAGAAGAGAGGATAAAAGAGAGGAGCGATGGAAAAAGAATCATGATGAAAGAAAGAGGGACGGGGGAACGAAAGAAGACGAGATGGACGACGGCTGAGGATTATCTATGAGATACAAATCCAATAAGTCGGTGTTGTGTCTACAGTCTGACATACGTTGTTAAATGATCTTCCTAAAAATAAGACTACAGTATAATTTATGACAAAGTTCGTTCTTGCTCTTAAAGCATCAGCAAAGAATTTTATAGCATACACTCTATCATGCACTAACATCTGGAAGGGTCCAGCTGCATCAAATTTCTTGCTTACAAAAGTCCGGATAAGCTACGGACCTGACTGAACGGCGATGAGGCGTTCGTTATCACTCCGTGTTCAAAAGTTTGTTTTCTAGCCGGAAACTGGTGTACCGAAATGTGTACATGCAGAATGCTGTGAGCCAATCAAATCACAACCTTCTGAAGGTTGGAGCCAGAAAAGTGTACAACAGAGGCTAAGGCTAGTCATTAAGATACAACAATCAATGCTGTGTTTAAAGCATACTGATTAACCGAAATGTATTGTCAAAATAATATTAAAAAAAAAAACCCGAATCAATCTGTGTGTGAACAGAACATTCAGATTATAATCCACTTTCATACCAATTTCATTTTTCCACTGCAAGTCTCCAGTCACTGTACTATGAAGTTGCCAGTAGGCGTTCCTACTATTGGTTGCCATAGTAACATTTATCAGTGGGTGGTGCGACTAGCAGTCCGCTTTTCACAAGCCAGTTTTCTTGCCGCTAAAATGAAACATTCTGGAGGGAGAGTGTTTTTTTTGGCCAGAGACATATCACCCTGCAGTTCTCACCTGGTTTCCCATTGAAGCTAAGCAAGGTTGAGCCTGGACAGCACATGGATGGGAGATCTCCTGGGGATATCTAAGGTTGCTGCTGGAAGTGGTATTAGGGAGACCAGTAGGTGGTGCTCTCCCTGTGGTCTGTGTGGGTCCTAATGCCCCAGTTTAGTGATAGGGACACTATACTGTAAAAAGAGCACTGTCTTTTGGATATGACGTTAAACCGAGGTCCTGACTCTCTTTGCCACTGTGTTCATCGATCTGTGGCACAAGCACAAGCGGGGGCATGTCCGGGTCCACGAAACAGTTCGGACTCGCAGGCAACATGGCGCATCACGGATCACGTGCGCTCTACAATCTTCACTCCCATTGCACCAAGTCGCTCCGATTTTGCATCAAGTTAAACTTTTCTCAACTTTGTCGCGTCGCCGGACACGCCCACATCTAGTGGCCGACGGCCGCTGACGCCCATGTCGCTGGAAATCGGCAGCTTTCATTGAAAACGAATGGTCTCCGGTCGCTTTGTCGCTGCGAGTCGCTGTATGTGTGAAGATACCTTTAGGTCGAGCTGAACTAAAAATTCCTGTTAGATTTACAGAAGCTGGTTTGATTTTTTTAAATGTTTTTTTGTACTCGTGCGAATGTTTAAACACACACAAAAAGTGCAAAGCGTGTTCATGGCATTTACGTTTGGTGACACCTATGGAAAAAAAGGCAAAGCTGAAAACCGAAATCTTTCAGTAATGCAGCTCAGTCATTGCAGCGTGTCGGCTACAATAGACACACACTCTATTGTACTCTTCCTCCTTTTATAGCGTGCCAATACTTTTGTCCTAATTGAATTACTATTACTAGTTTTATTTGTCCAGTTTATGGATTTGTTCTGGTTTGGTTTCTTTCAAGTCATTAATATGAAACGACCAAGTTTTTAAAAAAAAAAAATATGGCAGCGTGGTCTGTATATAAAATCCTAATAACTCATCACCAATTATACGATCTGAAGCCAAACAATTAAGATTGACATTAGTGAGTTTCCTTATATGTAAATTCATATAAACTCGGCAGCTTTTTATAGAACGCCAGATACGAACATTTTTCTGAACTGGAATTTCACGAATACCAAATTTTTTGTGTGTAAACACTCCAAAATTTGGGTTTGTTCTCTGGGTGGGAGTGGCATACTCTGTTTTTCCCCTGTCAATCACAGGCATCTGTCAGCTCATGTATGCGGAAGAGGGCGGATAGCGCTTTCCTCTGAGCGTGTTTCCCTGTGACGCAGCATGAGTAGCAACTCGAAAAGATTGGTTGTGGTTGTCTCGCTTGACGTGTCTCGGAGGAAGCACGTGTCCACTCTTGTCCACATGACCATACAGAAATATAGCTGCGTTATTAGCTGATAACTTCTTTTACCCAGAGACACATCCCATGACTCAGAATACAGCCATTTGACTACTTCTAGACATGGTTCATGTGCGCTGAGTCATGTGCATGTTCTCCAGATGAAGCTATAACAATATGAAACCTTACTGAAAAAAAAAAAAATCACCTACACCGATATATCATGTACTACAGCTTGCATTAGAGACAGAGAGACAGAAAACCTTAATGTTCTATCTTCTAAGTGCGTTTTGTTTCCACGGATTTCATCAGCTTGTGCTCGGAATTCTGCGCTAGGTTATGATTTGTCGTTTTAACCTCACTGTCAGTACGATGTTGCGAGAACACACCATGTTTGTGGATGGTGTCAAGCTTTGTGTACATTAATCCTGTGTGTGGGCTGTGTGTTGTGTAGGAGGTCATTCTGATATGTTATCAGTGTCACTGCTGTGCTGTGAATGATCCATCACCCTAATGTTTTACGTATTACAATGCTTTTTCATTAAAGAGCTCACGTTTTATTGGAGCTCTGAAAACATATCATTTTGCACATGCATTCGTCTGAGTTCTAGCTTTCTGCTGACGTATTACAGCAAAAACACAAAGTTACATATAACAAATGTACGTCTTCTGGATGTTCTCTTAACATGCCTTAAAGTTATACTGTAGGGTCTGGTAAATGTCTTTTACAGTCTATTAATGAGGTTCGCAATTTGTAAGACCGCGACCACGGACAAATACGGAAATATATACAGTACGTGTGTTGTAGATTGTCTTCGCAATATCATAACTGGAACATAATTAAACACGTCATCTCACTTCCAGGCTTTGGGGGGGGGTGTAACGGCGTTATGTAATCAGGACACACGAAAAACTGGCAACTGTAATCCGTTAGTTGTGTCCAAAAACCAAGTAATCAGATTTACAGGTACATTTTGTAGAAAAATGGGAAATACTATCAGGATTACAATTTCTTTTTACATTTAAAACCAAATAAATTAATCTTTTGGATATAATATAGACAGCTGCTTGATCATAGTCCTGGTTCTCTCTTGCCAGTCGTGACTCACGTGAGCGACCTCCTGGTGCATGCGCAGAAAAAAAAATTTTGCGCAAAGTTCATTTGGTAGAAATGAACACAAATGGTTAATTTCTTAAAATTGAGATCGTTAAATTTCTTTGTTAAAAAAACAAACAAACACTAAAATAAGAAAAGATAAGATAAGATACTACTTTATTAATCCCCAGATGGAGAAATTTGGGGAAATACGCTCTAAGTAAAAGTATTTTAGATCACATTGCTTTTCTCTTGACTTCATTTACATATAAAGTAATGTATATGTAATGTAAAAATAATCAGATTACATTACTTTCATATTGTGATACTGATTACATTTTATTTATTTATTTTATTTTAATGAAGTAAGTAGTAACTGTAACGGATTACACTTGTAAAGTATTAAAACCCTGCTCACTTCTGACGAATGTCTGGAAAGCGAAGACTCTTTCAAAATTAATCTAATGAGATGAAATGAAGTATCAAAAATAATGACTCTGTTGAGCAGTAAACAGTAAAACGAGCAATAAGAAATGAAAATCAAATCATTTTATACCCGAGTGATTCCACAACTGCAGGTCCATTAAGCCTTTAGACTTAGACGCTTCATCAATTTTCAACACGAATCTAAAAAAAAAAAAAAAATCGTAGATTTATCCATTCAAAATATGTGTTAAACCATCTCAGGCAGAAATGTCTCTCTTTATTTTACAAGGCTTGATTGCTGACATGCTGCATTTTGCTCTTAAATGAGTAACAAGGTTGAAAGGTTTTTCTTTTTTTTTCTTCTTCTTTTTTTTCTCAGCATGGAATTAGCAAGGACACAACGAGGTTACCTAGCATCCATGCTAATAGCATGACAACATCAAGGATGTTTTTGTTTTGTTTTTGTTTCTAATTAAGAATTTACTTTCAGTGTATAGTTTTGGACAATTTGTATGACAGGTTGTAGTTTCAAAAGTGACCTCATCAGTCAATATCAAAAGATGTCGCCGAAAATAAAGAAATCTTCAGGAAACTCCTATGATGCAACATCCTGTTGTGACTTGTGGAATATTCCAGATATTTTATAGGGGTGAACGTGTTCACGGAACTGGTTGTGTGAAAGTTCTGGGCCTAAATTGGACATTATGTTCATAACCTGTAATGGATGGCTCATGGAACAAGATGTTTAAGGCGTGAAATGTTTAAATAGTGGACATAAAATAATATGAATCATTATATTTCAAGGCAGAGAGTATTTCTGTTGGGCTGAGCCAGGCACAAATGCTGTTTTCTAGTTTAAAAAAAAAAAAGTCTTACCTTTACATACACACTACATTTATTATTTATATATTACAAATAGGAAACTGACCTAAGTGTTAGCTAAATTGGCAACTTGCTTTGTACTAGTTTGTGTGTACAGTATACGATGAGATGCAGTATGCCAACACTGAGTCATGATCGCAGAGAGACATTTAACGAATCACTCCGTCTGTGCCCTCTTTCTCTTCTTCCACCACACTGTGACTCTCGTTCATTTCTTTTCATTTCAATTTAATCCTCACTCCTTTACAAGGAAGCCTCCTGCAGGAGTATGATTTGCACTTACTCTAATGCATGTCATATAACTATACTGTGTGTGTGTGTGTGTGTGTGTGAGAATGAGTGTTCCCGCTAGCTTTTTGAAGGACACACACAGGGATGTGTGTGTCTATGCGGCTGAGCTATGTGAATATCCTCCGAGATCCGCTAAGCGTCTGGCTTACATGGTGTTAAACCCAGAATTCAGCTCAGACTCTGAGAATAAAGACCATCTCTCTCTCTCTCTCTCTCTCTCTCTCTCTCTCTCTCTCTCTCTCTCACACACACACACACACACACGTTTCTTTGTATCCTTGTGAGGACCTTCCAGGACCTCAGTAACCAAAAGGAATTATTTTGCCGCTTTACTTTATTGATTTATTTTTATTTATTTAGTTTTTTTTTTTTTTTTTTGAAAACCATTGAAAAATGGTTTGCAATTTAGCCAAATGTCTCCACAAAGTTGCAGGTAGTGAGACTCAAACTCAAAACCATCTGATTAGGAGTCCAGAGCACTAACTACTGAGCCAACAATCACGCTGGTCCCAACCACCATATAAAAACATGACCACACACATGTTCATTATATCAGAAGCTGTAAGAGCTATCCAAAAATAAAAATGTTTTCTCTCTGTGTGTGTGTGTGTGTGTGTGTGTGTGTGTGTGTGTGTGTGTGTGCGTGTGCCTGCACTCTGGGAATTAGACATTTAAGGTGGTACAACGAGCACATTACATCAGCTAGGTTGCTGTGAAGTTGCCTGTAACCCTGTAAATTAATGCATATTTCATAACAAATCATTAAATGTCATTTTAAAGCCTAGGAAAGTACTAGAAATCCTCACAAGGACTATTAATATTCACGATATGCAAATGGTGCTATTCTGACCCCACCCCTTTCCCCTACTCTCCTGGTTATGCTACGCTATTAGTCGAAATGTTTGTTCACTTACATCAGGGAATTGTTGACGTATCAGAACAGCGCAAATCATTCCTCGCTACCGCTATACTACGTTTTACTGAGGTAATGCTAGCGATAACTAGCTGACTCAGGGACGTTGTAGTGGTATACGAGCAACAAAATACGTGCTGTTATCGGAAAAGAATGAACTATCTCCACTTTATCGCTTTACATATTTTACTGAGGTAATGTAAGCACATGACTAGCTAGTTTACAGCTAACTAGCTCACATTATATTTTACCATATTTTAGCACACGGCTAGCTGAGTAGTTTGCTAGCTTACACTTGTCACCTCGACACTGGTGGGATTACAAGTATACAAGACTTGATTTTCTTGGTAATTTACCTCAGAATATAGCATAACGTTCACAATTTTGTTCATCACTAATATTAACTAGCTAGCTAGCTTTTTATACTAATTAAGTGGCTAAAAATCATCAAAAGTCATCTCTTATAATTTGCATAACAAGCTGTGGTAAATGGGAGCTCTAGCACATTTAGTGAAATCACAAAGTAAGCTCATTTTATTTCATTTTATTATTTATTTTTTTAAAAGAAAGCAGTGTATTTTGTGCTTTATACGGACTACGGCGCTGAGTAAGAACCGTAAAGGAGACGGTACACTTAAAACACTAGATAATGATCTGTAATATTTGTCTGAGCAATGGACCTACAGAGCACTTCCTATCAGCACACACACACACTCGTGTGTGTGTGGAAACCACAGAGATCCCTGTTGTAACAGGCGTGTGCGTTTTGTGCCAATTCCCCAATCAATGTTGTGCGAGAACTTGCCGTCGCCTGATTGGCTGCTGGTGACATAATGCTTCCGGAAAGTGTGTTTGTGATTGGACGGGAGGTTCCTTCAAAGAACCTGCTGGAGAGAGCTTGGTATGACGGAGTGTGGCTCCATTACGGCATCCTTCAATGCTTCTTCACGCTCTGCCCCAGTGCTCTCTGGGATGTGCCAGTCCTTTGAACATTGCTTTGACAGGTAACCTTGAAAAACAATCACCCATTGCCTCCTTTGTTCACCTTGCGTCTTGTCCTGTCAAATCTCACACACACACACACACACACACACGCACACATATGTGTAACCAGGAGCTGTTGACATTTACAGGGGTTTTATAATAACTGCTGTTTTATAATAACGTTGCTCTGTGGTGGGTGGAGTTCAGTCTAAATTTACACACAATGCAACATTTCTGTTCTCACATAATGTTTCCTGTGGCACTGTGCGAGACGGCATAAGAAGGGGGTCTTTGGTCTCAAAATGAATCTTGTGATGATTTTCTGATCAAATCTAGGGTGCAAAATTTTACTCCAAACAACTGAATTCTGGTCCACCAAAAATAAGGTCTTAGGTCTTGTCCAGTTGAACCGAGGTATAGTTTGTTACTAGTTTTATAATGGTCCACAAAGTTAATTTCATTTGCAAAATTGGTCTTTCAACGAAACCTTAGCAAGTGAAGATATCTTGAATAAAGGGGAAAAAAAAGAAATGTTATATATCTGATATTTCTCAATTTGAGATTATTATATAACAATTAAAGGACTTTTACGACTATTTCTAGATGTAGTTACTAATTTCAAGCTTAAAACTGTCTTATTCTATTGGCATATATATATATATATATATATATATATATATATAATATTTTAATAAGCAAAATTATCTGCCAAAGGAATAAGACAGTTTCAAGCTTGAAACGGTGAAAATATCTAGAAATAGACTTAATAATCTTGTATTTGTTTAAAAATGAAGAGAATCAAATGAAGAGAAATATTTGAATTTGCTTATTATCAAGATATTTTGAGTCGCTAAGATGTCCTCCCCCCCCAAGTTTTTAGGTAATATTTATGCTTTTTTTTTTTTTCTCTTCTACATGACTTAAACACCTATTAAGGAGTATTTTATAACTCTAATGCACAATAGAAACGTGTCAGGAAAGTATCTGATAAGTATGTTTAGAAAGTTCAGAGAAGCTGGTATTTCGACCATAAACTACGGACAATACTGCCACGGTATTAACTTGTAGTTAACCATTATAGTACTTTATCTTTTATTTTTATTTTTATTTATTTATTTAATTTATATATACAGGTGCATCTCAATAAATTAGAATGTCATGGAAAAGTTCGTTTATTTCAGTAATTCAACTCAAATTGTGAAACTCGTGTATTAAATAAATTCAATGCCACAGACTGAAGTAGTTTAAGTCTTTGATTCTTTTAATTGTGATGATTTTGGCTCACATTTAACAAAAACCCACCAATTCACTATCTCAACAAATTAGAATACTTCATAAGACCAATAAAAAAACATTTTTAGTGAATTGTTGGCCTTCTGGAAAGTATGTTCATTTACTGTACATGTACTCAATACTTGGTAGGGGCTCCTTTTGCTTTAATTGCTGCCTCAATTCGGCGTGGCATGGAGGTGATCAGTTTGTGGCACTGCTGTGGTGGTATGGAAGCCCAGGTATCTTTGACAGTGGCCTTCAGCTCATCTGCATTTTTTGGTCTCTTGTTTCTCATTTTCCTCTTGACAATACCCCATAGATTCTCTATGGGGTTCAGGTCTGGTGAGTTTGCTGGCCAGTCAAGCACACCAACACCATGGTCATTTAACCAACTTTTGGTGCTTTTGGCAGAGTGGGCAGGTGCCAAATCCTGCTGGAAAATGAAATCAGCATCTTCAAAATGCTGGTCAGCAGAAGGAAGCATGAAGTGCTCCAAAATTTCTTGGTAAATGGGTGCAGTGACTTTGGTTTTCAAAAAACACAATGGACCAACATCAGCAGATGACATTGCACCCCAAATCATCACAGACTGTGGAAACTGAACACTGGACTTCAAGCAACTTGGGCTATGAGCTTCTCCACCCTTCCTCCAGACTCTAGGACCTTGGTTTCCAAATGAAATACAAAACTTGCTCCCATCTGAAAAGAGGACTTTGGACCACTGGTCAACAGTCCAGTTCTTCTTCTCCTTAGCCCATGTAAGATGCCTCTGACGTTGTCTGTGGTTCAGGAGTGGCTTAACAAGAGGAATACGACAACTGTAGCCAAATTCCTTGGCACGTCTGTGTGTGGTGGCTCTTGATGCCTTGACCCCAGCCTCAGTCCATTCCTTGTGAAGTTCACTCAAATTCTTGAATCGATTTTGCTTGACAATCCTCATAAGGCTGCGGTTCTCTCGGTTGGTTGTGCATCTTTTTCTTCCACACTTTTTCCTTCCACTCAACTTTCTGTTAACATTCTTGGATACAGCACTCTGTGAACAGCCAGCTTCTTTGGCAATGAATGTTTGTGTCTTACCTAGTGAACCAAACTGAGAGACCATTTTGAAGGCTCAGGAAACCTTTGCAGGTGTTTTTAGTTGATTAGCTGATTGGCATGTCACCATATTCTAATTTGTTGAGATAGTGAATTGGTGGGTTTTTGTTAAATGTGAGCCAAAATCATCACAATTAAAAGAACCAAAGACTTAAACTACTTCAGTCTGTGTGCATTAAATTTATTTAATACACGAGTTTCACAATTTGAGTTGAATTACTGAAATAAATGAACTTTTCCACGACATTCTAATTTATTGAGATGCACCTGTATATATGTATGTATATATATATATATATATATGCACCTATGAGAACCAATAAGAAGTGTCCATCATGACACACCTCCAAGTTCTTGACCAGTCCAGTCAAAGAACACAATGTGCTGAAATGGGAAAGCAACTGAACCATGTGAAAAAGAAACAACGTTCAAAACGTTGAACCCTGACGAGGATTTTAGCAAACGCTCAGCCTTAGTTGCAGCTGAATCTAGGGCAGTGTTTCTCAGTCCCAGTGCTGGAAACCCCACACATCTCATTAGTGGTTTCTGTGCTCTGTGCCAGTAAACAGCTTGATAACTGGAGTTGAATATACACTATATATATAGATATAGATAGATCAAAATATATATATATATATATATATATATATATATAGATAGATAGATAGATAGATAGATAGATAGATAGATAGATAGATAGATAGATAGATAGATAGATAGATAGATAGATAGATAGATAGATAGATATATATATATATATATATATATATATATATATATATATATATATATATATATATATATATATATATATATATATATATATATATATATATATATATATATATATATATATATATATAGATATATTGGGTATATTACATAAGGATAATCACAAAACTTAAAGTTTGTTATAACATTCTAGGTGTCAATTTAAGACCATTTTGCCCAATTTTCAATCAGCCAAAACATCGAATTTATGCTAAAGCACGAGCAGTCGACCTGTAAGACCTCTAGTCTGTTTATATGATGACCACTATAACCAGAAGACAAATAATTGCAGTAGCATGCTGGTCTGTCACAATGCCACTTTGAATGGCAGCAGGATGTTGTGAACTCTATATTATAACAAATACATAAATGAACATGAGGCTGAAAGGCAAGTTTTAATATTTACACCCGGAGTTTAATAAGATGACATGAATTCATCACCCGAAATTTCACTCCTATTCATTTCCAGTGAGGAGTTACGAAAAAATATGCAAAGGATTGTGGGATGGTGAGCGGCGAGAACTACAGCTGTGGCTTGACGATAAAAGTCGAGCTGGTTTCAACGTTATGCAAAGTACAAGCGGTAGCCGTGTGGCAGTGACCAATCAGACAAAAGACAATCTTTCAGTTGTCCGTAATCGTCCACACTGCGTCCGTTTGTATTGTACACGTCCTGCCTAGATATAGTTCAGTTTGGATGTCATGGAGAAAAAATGACTAACTGACACAACCCCCTTGCATGTTGGAGCTAATCTTGTGTGTTTCATCTCTGTATTTATAAATGAGTACTGTTGTAGATATTCTTTTTAGTTCATTTGTCTTCATAAGTCTATAATATTTACCTCCGTACGAGAGTACTCGAATAAGAAAATAATTGATCTGAAATCCATGATTTCATGATTGACAGGTTCATTCACGCCCTGAGACAGAACAGACAGAAAAGCCCCTCAAGCGATGATGTACTGGTGAAGCTAGTGGAGGGAGATAATCACACCGTGTGCAGTGGACATTTAGTTTCAAGAACATCTTGTCATTTCATTTTTGCTAATTCATGTGGATTTTCGGCCATGGATTGAACAAACATTAATGTAGGTGCACTTAGCTAACAAATGTGCATTAATGCAGGTTACTTATGACTTATTAATACTGTTGTTAACATTAAGATGTACTCATGTTAATGTCAGTAGTTATAAATGATTGAAAAAATTGATTATGGATATCAGAAATTCAGAAATTATGCCTTAAAACATTATTTGTTTATGTGACTGAGTCACAACATGACCAAAAATTTGTCAAAATCATGGCAGTCAATACGATGTAATCTTGGTGTCATGGCAGTATTAGTTAATAATGCTTAGGCATACATTTTATTGGTCCAACAGATGTGAAATCCTTTCAGCTTTTATTTATTATGAGCTTTTGGTGTAACTGGCCCCAGGACTGAAATGGAAAACAATTGCTCAAAGGTACATTTGGCTTTATTTTGCTCTCCCTCAGGGTTCATTTGTATTATTTTTCTTCCCGTTGTTCTCTCACAATCCATAAACTCTCAGTCATCACCTGTGTGAAATATTTTATGTCATTTTGTGTGTGTGTGTGTGTGTGTGTGTGTGTGTGTACAACCCACACGGATGTTTGATAAATCCTGTGCGCCGGGCAGCTGACATGTCTTACACGAGCTAGTTGTATATCATTCAGCGTGTGATTGTGCTGAGCTGAGCAGAAAAGCACACAAATGCTCCTCTGGCCGTTTCTTCCAATGGATCAATAGAGCTTTATGGAGAGAGGGAAAAAAAAAAAAAAAAAGAGAGAACGATCCCGGTTGTCGTCTGTCTTTCCGTCATCCAGTTCCTCCAGCGTCTCGCTCTCCTTAAGAGCCTGCGATCGAAAAGGTCAAGCAAGCGATGGGAGTGAAATAGAGGGAAATTAAAGTTGTTGTTGTGGAGTCTTTTCGATGTTTAATTCTGGACTGAAGTCGGAGCCGTGTGAAGTGAGGAGACGTTAGGAAAATTCAATCTCTTACTCTCTCTCTCTCTCATTGTCTCTCGCTCCATCGTTAGCCGATCTCAGTCTCCCTATAAAGCAATCATGCTAAAGTACATCAGAGCTGCATGGCTCCAGTAATGCCTCATCTCTCCTGCAGTCAAATGCGATCGGCCTTTCCGCTGTCACCGTGGAGACAAGAGGCTGGACGCCGTGGCAACCGCCTCCTGACTATGCTTTCGCTTAGTCCCTTCAAGCATTTTGCTGATCATCTCACTTTCTCTTTGTTTTAAAAAAAAAAAAAAAATGCATGAATGCTTTGTTCATGTTAATGCCACTTGTGCAGATGCAGAAACATCTCTGGAATCATTCCCATTCTGCAGAGTTTACTGAAGGGTTTTTTTTTTTTTTTGACTTATGTAAAACATTCAGGTTTTGCAAACCTTCATGCATATTTAAGCAGCACTCTCACAGTCCCCTGGTAGCTGACACACACACACACACACACACACACACACACACACACACACACACACGTACTTGTTTTCTCTTCCTGTATAGCAGCTCTCACGGCCAGTCTCGTTTGTGCGACTGCAAGAGCACCCAGCTCTCCGGCTATGCCAGGCGGTAATTCTTCAATTTCAACAACACAACTAGGTCAGCCTGGTCCGACCGGAGCCTTCGTCTGACACGCGGGCAGACACAAGCGCACTCTCAGCACTCAGACAACCATTAGCTAAGAACAACAACTAATTAGCTATTAGCGGAGCAGTCACCTAGATTACTCACTAACTAATGGAAGGCATTAATTGAACTTTTCATCACGTTCATCCATCATGAGAAAAATCCACTCTCTGCACTATGGCTTAGCCTGATTTCCATTTATTCAATACAACCCTGTGATGATCAAAAGTGACAAGACACTATATGAATGTGGTGAAGCGAAATATGATGAGCGAGTCGTGGTGTTAAAATATGAAACGGGGAACATTCGCAATAAATTTGACGGACATCAGAATATTTTATAAGCTTTAAACGTCCCACAGTCATACAAGCTTATTGTGAACTGTTCAAGAACAAGATATTTCTATTACTTCAGAGTTAGACGGTCACATGGTGGAATTGGGATCTCCTAAAAACCCATATGTGCAACATAAATAACTACAAACTGCAGTTCTATAGTGTGATTTTGCAAGGGTTGGGTTTCTCCTCATTGTTTAACGGCAGCCTTGTAAATCCATATTCAAGAAAAGTCTCAGCAAATTTTTGCAAACACTTTGCAATAACAGTACATGAATATTCATGCACTAATACCTGAATTAATACTTACTTAAATATGAACTAATGATGAGTTAAGGCGCATACTAATCACGAACTAATGAAGAGTTAACCTTAACTACGACGTGAGCCTTATGAATTCATGCGCGAATAACGACCACCTTAAGTACACGTTTGTTAGTTGTTAATGTATTAATTGCATTACTGCGTACACAAATATCATTGGATGGCGTTGAAATTATTTGTGTTTATCATTAGTGCGTCTTCCTACATTCGATAAGTTGGATCAGTGTAAATAAGGAAAGTAATCCAGCACCATCCAGTGATGTTCGTGTACGCAGCTGAATATGTTTAATTCGTATTCTTTCTAACACGGCATGTTTGATTTAGTTTACCCCTACGTGTTAATTAATACATTAACTAACAAACATGCACTAAGATGTACTTAAGGTGGTCATGCATGAATTCATAAGGCTCACGTCGTAGTTAAGGTTCGCTCTTCATTAGTTCGTGATTAGTATGTGCCTTAAATATTTAAGCAAGTATTAATTCAGGTTTTAGTGCACGATTATTCACGTACTGTTATTGTAGAGTGTTATCAATTTTTGTGTTCATTTTCTTGACTCCTGCTGTTTCACCGAGTCAGAGTCACTCAGTGTTGTCGAGGAGCTAGCGGAGGTAGATGGTTGGAGAAATTTCTCCATTTTTATCGCTGAACTCCTACGCCAGTGCAGCGTGCCAGGATAGCAAGAAAGACTTAAATAGCACACACAGTCATCTTAAATGTGGCTTGTTTGAACGTGTAACATTTCATAATAATAGCACACAAAAGCATAGAAATGCTGCTGACGCTGGAGGTGTAACTGTGTGTCATTACTTGAAACCAACTTTATTCTGAGAAACATCGAGATTATTTTCTTGAGGCTTGATTGTCAATTATTAAGTCGTAAACAGGAGAAAATGCGCTTCTGCAAATTTAATACCTGCCCTTTAGTTCTATTAATTTGCACGTTTAATCTATGCTCCTGAAAAACATTCAGGCTGTGGTAAATCACATTCCTGGTGAATCCGTGAACTCCATCTTAACTCTTTTTACCAGAGGCCAAAAAAAATTGAATTTCCGCCTGTTTTGGGGCTGCCCGTGTTCAGCATTGTATTTATTTGTGATGTCACGCTCCACAGTAGCTGACAAAGGCTCATATGAAAGTAGACACTCAGTGCTTTAAGAATTTGCAGTTTTTCATAAACATATTACGCTTAAATGGCCTAGGCATACTAGGTTTAAACGTGATAATTTTATTGTGGCGGTTGTATACAGTGTTTCACTATCAAAAAAGCTTTAGTTGTGCTGTCTGTTTTTATCAATAGTGTTATTGTGTAGAGATGTGAATTGTTTGCCCAGCAGGGGGCTCACACCCCTCCCGTTATCCATCGTCCTACTCACCAGCAGCTAAACACAGAGTCATGATACTCTACATACAGAAACCCAACAGTGTCCTGTCTAATCTTAAAACAGACTTGCGGCGATAAAATAATCCATTTGTTTATACTGACTGAAAATGTTCGATAAGGTGATTTCCATTCTGCTGGCGGAAGTGAACACCAGTGTACTGTGAGAAAGAGTTAAAGTGTGAGTGAGTTAATGACCTAGTCACTCCAAAAGTGCTGGGTCAAATCCTAGCTTGCCTCTCTTGTCCTATTAGTAATTTTGTACCCCTTTACAATTTCATCTGGGCGTTTCCCTGATTTATAGCACCTCTGGCTCTGGCATCCATTTGCTGCCGGATTTGATCCAAGTAAATCAGCTCCACTCTTCTGTACTCCCATAATCAACTGTTATCTGTTATTCATTTTTCATTAACTTGACCACATAATTAAGCTCAGAGTCTTATTTACAGCAGCAGATAGGCATCACGTCGCCTCAAAGCCGCTCAGGAAGTTTTACATTTTCATTCAACGTGGCACAACGCCAAGTGTAAGTCTTCATAGACCTTGGTACAGCCTCTATGTCGAGTCAGAGAGAATGCAAATTGACTGGAAAGCAGTCAGGAGTCGATTAGCGAGCCACTGGCTGAGTCAAGGAGAGGATTTGGAGAGAGACTGAGGGAAAGAAGAAGCGAGAAAGTCGTCATCTCTCTGGCAGTCTGACTGTTTGTGTCCTGAAGCGATGGCTAGGGTTTAATAAGTGTGAGTGAGGGAGGAAGTGGAACATTTAACATCAACATCATTTTAAAAACTGCCTCACAGAACAAATGACCCCATAGTCACCTCCTGTAATTTAATGTAAAAGAATGTTTGTGGGGCTGGATTTCAGTCATAGAGAAACGTGTGTGTGTGTGTGTGTGTGTGTGTGTGTGACATGGTGTTTTGGGAAAATAATCAATGATTGAGGTGATGTGACCTGACGCAAAACAGAGTTAATGTTCCCAACCTGGAGTTGATTATTTTCTATAACAGCATGCCTTGAAGTGTTTTATTCATCTTATACCACAGCAATTTGCCCAGACGTACAATTTTTTTCATTAATGAAAGAATTACACACTATTTATTTGTTTGTTTGTTTATTTATTTATTTATTTATTATCCATTAACATTTAACGTTCCATGGCAGAAAACTTAAAGTTACAGCTTTACCTCTGAGTGTAACAGAATACTGACACTGGAGACTCCTCCCCCCCAAAAAAAAGTGTGGAAAATGTCACCATATCAACAATTCTATACATTTTTAACATGTTTTCATATTTACATTTTTTCCCCAGATGTTTTTCGCAAAGAATTTGGTATGTTTGGTTGCGTATTGAAGCTGTTGTTAAGTGTTTGCATTAAGAACATGCCGGACATGCAAAGTGCTCTCCTTTGCTGCTTGATTGTTGGTATCACAGGAAAACAACGTTGTTGTTCTTGTTCTTCTTTCAGCTACTTCTGCCACAGCAGATCATTGGTCCACATACTTGATTTGGCACAGGTTTTTTTCTTTCTTTCTTGCCCTTCCTGACACAACCCTCCCTTTTTATCCAGGCTTGGGACCAGCACTGAGTGCAACCCCCAGTGGCTGGGTTGGTTTTCTGGTTGGAATCGAACCTGGGTCACGGCAGTGAAAGCACGGGATCCTTAGCCGCTAGACCACCAAAGAACTACTGCAGGAAAACAATAATAATTTTTTTTTTAAAAATGGACGGCAGATGGATGAACCTAGTGTCTACCATGCTCAAAAGTGAGGCAATTAACCCATTGTTTGGAAAGAATTCTTCTATGTATAAAGCAAACCTGCAATTATTAGCCCCTCCCCCAAAAGAACCCATAATCGGTCCTGCGTGTGCACTGATGTATTTGAGCGAGGTGTAAAAACTCCCTGAGAAATCATCCAAACCTATGATATTTCTTTAAATGTTTCGCTAACACTTTGCATGCGGTGTTCTTAGTGCACCTACATGAGCTATTTCCTGAAATAAGAAACAACAAAACAGCCTACAGCAATAATACAAAACTATCCCAATTCTGCGGGAAAGCAGGACCTGGCAACACTGAAGCTCTTTTAAATTAAAATCTACTGACCCTAAACTTTTGTGTTGACATTTCTGAAAGTGTGTGTGCTAAAAATGCTGAAATGCTAATCAGCCTCATTTCCCTCTTTCTCGGCCTGACACTGCGCTCCCTCCTTCTGTTCTTCTGTTCAGCCATCATTCCTGCTGTTTTTGCCAGGGTGAAATGAAGGAAGAGCTTCCCAGAATACAAAATGAGCAGAAATCCATAGAGGGGGTGCTGCATGCTGCATCCCAGAGTCCTTCCTTAAACACAATCCCCTGTCCTTTCACCACCGTATCTGTTTTGCCCCTCTCATATCTCCGGTATTAAATTGCATATAGTGCTTTCTGCCGAGCCACCGTGTATCATTTCCCTCTGTTCTGCCAATGCCCAAAGCCAATTCGCTCCCATATCACTTTCTTGCCTGATGTGTGTGTGTGTGTGTTTATTAATGTGCTAAGGCTTTCTTACATTATCATTCCCAGCCTAAGCTAGCCTAAGCTATGCAGGGTTGCTGACAATTTCAGCAACACTGATTTACTGATAGTCCAGTCCTGCATTTCACTCTGCGCACATGTGAATATGTACGTATGCAAGGAATAAAACACGATGGGGTGGTGTTCTGCGACACAAGTTACTGTTACTGCTCCAAAGGTTATTGTTTTCCCAATAACAGCATGTCATGAAGTGTTTATTACTCTTATACCACAGCAATTTGCCAACACTAGTAATTTTTTTTTTTTAATTAATTAAAGAGCAACATACTTTTTAGCCATCTGTAGTTACATTTAATGTGGTGACACAAGTTGAAACAAGTTAATTACTTGTTGTAAATGGTTGTTCCCTCACCAGCTTGTTTTTTTTTTTTTTTTTTTTTTTTGTCTCTTTCTTGAAGTTAAAAAAAAAAAAAAAGAAAAGTCAAACGTCTGCCAAAAACAAGTCCCTGTCTAAGTTGTTACTACGGAAACAATAACACATTAGAATGAGCACATCTGCAGCTTCCGACCAATCAGAATCAAGAACCAGACACCACTGTGGTAAATATATAATTACTTCTTTAAACACAGGACAACTTGCATTTCTTTTGAAAAGTGCCGTAGGGACAGGATTGGACAAATACAAATCAAGCAATCAATCAATACAAAACTTGCAAATCAATTAGAAACCAGATTAATTTGCAGTAAAATGGTTCAGAAACTCTTTCGTCATACGTCACCTGTATCATAGAAAAGCATCTAAAACAGTGTTTCAAGAAAATGGTGTGGATTTAAATGATCACCAAATTATGGACGTCTTTTAAAATGTATTTCCTGTGGTTTGTGTCACCTACTCTGTGTCCTACGAGGAAAGGAAAAGAAAGGGAATCAAAGAGCCCGATCTCACAGGATCATTAATTTTTTTCTGGTTTATAGATATACGTAAACGGGTATAAAGCCTCACTATAAATAAAATGATGCTATGATAATGTGTGATCTGCTCGAACCTCTATTAGAAGTGCTGGGGTAATTTATAGATACCTAAATGTGTTTAATAAGAAGAGGCATTTTATGCCATCCTGAGGAACTTAACAAAACAACATAACAGAACTTTGGGAAACATTTAGCTACGGCTAAACCGATATTCTTTAGAAAGGGCTTGGATCCGTTTCTGCTGCAAGCTGCTGTATACAACATTTTAGACTACAGTCTCAAAAAGTGATGGGGACAAAATATCCAGAAGTAGCCTGTGGCTGTAAGTCATTACATCCCATGTAGTCTTTCCTGCTCAAAACTCTAAAAGCGATATTGTTTTAGAAGCCCTGGGACCACAAACAGAGAGGAACTGTAATGCAATTATGCATAATGTGGTGTAGATTTTTAAAAAATGGCCTGAGGAGTAAAATGCCAATTACAATCTGCCCTGAAGGACACAGGAGCCAGCTCCCTGGCCGTAACACAGTTTGAGATATGAAAACATGGCCGTGGGGTCTTGAAAGTCACAGAAATCAAGGTATTTGATGTGGTACATATTTGATGTAACACATGAAAGCATCCTGAAATGAAGGGAATAAATTCGACTCAATAGCACTTTTAATTTTTAACACTGTCACAAAGCAGCTTTACAGAAATATGGATTTCGGCTTCTAACAAACAACCAAAGATGAAAGGAAGAAAATCTCCTGTGATGGCATTAAGAAAAAGCCTTGCAGGGAAACAGACCCTGGATGACACCAAATGGCTGGATTTTTGATAATAAATTACAGTACTAAGGTGATACAGTGTTACATGTTGGTGAGAAAAGCATAATTAATTAGACTCTCCATCTGATTAGTACAAATTAGACTACTTCAGTTAGAGAAGACTGAAGGACACTTTGTCTCACTGTACTGAAGAATATAGACAGTGATGCTGGAAACACAAGAGTCGCACTATTTCAAGATGGAAGTGCGATTAGAAAGAAATGCATCTTGTGGCACGTTTGCCAAACACAACCTCCAGGGTTGGGGGTCCGATTCCTGCCTCCGCCCTGTGTGCGCGGAGTTTGCATGTTCTCCCCGTGTTTCGGGGGGTTTCCTCTGGGTGCTCCAGTTTCCTTCCCCAGTCCAAAGACTTCCATGCGTTGTAGGCTGATTGGCATTTCCAAATTGTCTGTAGTGTGTGAGTGTGTCTGCGATTGTGCCCTCCGATGGGTTGGCACTCCATCCAGGGTGCCCCCCGTCTTGTGCCCCAACTTCCCTGGAATAGGCTCCAGGCTCCCCCGTGACCCTGTGGATGGATGGATGTTACAAAGTGCTGGCACTGGATACTCCTTCCATAAATGCTAAATAAACATCTCTTCGTAGAAAGTGTCAGCATATAAATAATTACACACCGTTTAAAAAAAAAATCTGTTCGTGTGGAGCCACTTCTATACGAGTCCCTGTGAATGTTGTTACCATGGAAACCATACTGTATTAGAATGAGCGCATTAATATAAACCTGTAATTTGATTTGCAGCCGGAACTACTGTCAAATCCATCTTCTGACCAATCAGAATTAAGAATTCAACAACGTTGCATCAGATTGCACCAGTGAGTGCCAATATTATATTGCCTTGCCCTTGGCCTTCTGGTTGTGTAGTGTTACCACATTAAATGAGACTGTAGAGGAGATATATGGGATGTTACAGTATGCGTGAGAAAATAATGGGTAAAAATCTTGAATATGAACATCTAATCACAGCAAGTTTTTGTGAAGTCTTTGGGGCATCCAGGTAAGATCATTAATTGCATGTGCAAATGGCTCCAAAATGGAGGAACAGGAGGATTCACAGCAGTGGGCTTGCACTAAGATCACATCAGGCACCAGGAGACAGACAGAGAGAACAGATTGTTAAGTGTGATGAGAGAGTAAACTCCTTTAAACAGGGTGTAAATGGAAGGCATAATGCACTCAGGGACTCCCACACCTGGAACATTATGAAGGACAAACTAATCTAAGAACACTGTGGTTGAGATAGGAAGGTTATTCCTAGGAAACAGCTCTGCATCCTACTGTGATTGTTATGCTAGAAGGCACATTTTCATTCACTGACTGATTGACAGCCTGTTGTTGAAACATGAAGAGGACATCCAAAGAGTAGGTGGCGTTATACAACAATCCATAAATAAACTCAAAAGAGTTGCAAGAAGTTTCAGCTCTATCATGGACAAGTAGATGAAGCAGTGCTGACACAAAATGGGTGGGGCCACATGGTGGAAACTTTATGCAAAAGGTTGTGATGGTTGGTGGTAGAATTCCGTGTGTTTTTGTTCTGCTTATTTATTCCTAGCCACAGCTCCTGAGGCAGCCGGTTAAACTGGTTTTGTTTCTACTTGCTTTGTTTGATTTACCCAAATAGATCAGCGCTGATGTTGCTGTGCATTAGGTGGCAGAGATCGCAAAGCGCAATAGTTGTTCAGCTCATTCTGACACAAGCATTTCCCTCCAGAGGTCTCAAATTTATTGACTGATTTGGAAATGGCTGGCTTTGCATATGTTTTAATATCTAGTTGGTAGACAGTAGTGTGTAACCATGCTAGAGTGGTAGGTAGCCATATTGTTCTAGCTTGATGTTACTAAGGAAACCACGGCAACCAGCAGCAACTTAAAATATGAATGCCCACTAGCAAGCAATAAATTATTTAAGCAATGAAAGGGGAAAAATTTCAAAAAAGGAAATTTTGTAAATGGACACGGATATCCAAGAAAACTGATTTGTTGGAATATGTGTGGGGAAAAAAAAATAAACAGAAAAAAATGTCTCAAGTGCTTTTCAAGGGCTACAGTTTTGGCATGGTTGCTACGGTGATATAAACAACTTCTCGAAGTTCCTATCGGCAGGTGGCGGCCCAGCTAAGCTAGGCTTGCCTAGTCTTTTATTATTCTAGGTACTAATAAAGAACCTTTACCAAACTGTACCAGTGTTTGCTGAGGCACTGTTGGGAAAGAACTTTTAGAAACTTATAGTTGGTGTATATACTGTATGTAGATGGAAATTGAACTGGCAGCCAATGTAGATCGTACGTAATAAGGATTCTGGTTTCATCTTTCTGTTTAGGCTCTTACTGGAACTTTCAGACAACAAGTCATTTTCCTATCTTATCATTTCCACAGTAACTTTCCAACTTCCCAGCCAGTGATTTGCCAAGTCACACAGTGCTGGCATGATTGATCATGCCAAAAACAACACCTCTCACTCAATGTGATGTTTTTCTGATGTATTTCAGGGTTTTTTTGTTTTTTTTTTAACCTCAAAAAGATTTCTTTTCTCAGTTTGGATCAAAGTTTCTTGGAAATATATGAACAGGAAGGATTGAAGAGGTGTCATCGGAGAAACTGGAGCAAGACAGTAATTAAATAAGTGACAGAAAGAAGAAACAAGGACAGAGTGTGGGTGTGTGAGTGAGTGTGTATTTGGTCGATAACTTGGGAAAACTTCAACTTCTGTTAAACTGTCATTGAGAACAGGAGGAGGAAAGAGATTGGGGAAATACACCATTACACCATGCATGGCAGCCATCATACAGTCACAACCAAGCAGATGAAGTGTTCTGTTACAGAGAAACAATCAACTTTAGGGTGGTGTGATGTAGACGGACATGATGTGGAGTTACTGTTACCACCGTAAAGTTGATTATTTTCCTAAAACAGAACATCCTGAAGTGTTTTATTCCTGAATTATGATAGCAACTTGCCATTGATTACAATGGCTATTTTTGAAAGAACGATGCATTGTAGTTTTTATCAGTTTAAAGTTCCTTTTAAGGTCTGTCCCTTACGGTATAGCAGCTGTAAACGATCGTTCCCTCACCAGCCTCTCTTTTTTTTTTTTCTCCCTTGAAGTTAATATGATAAAAAAATGCAACTGTTCTACTAAGAAACCAGAAAGTACAAACTTGTTTGTCTTTTCACATGTCAGAAAAGGGTCATTCCATCTCAAGTGGTCCAGTGCAGGTTGCTCGACTGTTTTTAATTCTCCTAATTTTTTTGAGTGATTACCTCTATGTATTGGCATTGCAAAATCACCAGTTTTTAATTTTTTTACATTTTATTTTACTTGGTTTAACTACGACGGTCATCTGAATACTTATAAGACTGAGACTCGAACCCTTCCCATTATAAATTGACCCTAAAAGTGGTACTGTGAGCAATCTTGAGCATTACAATCGGTCTAAGCAGCAAGAATGTGCAAAATGTTTATATGTGTGCTTGTCCTTTGTAATGTGCTCTAGAGATCAGTTTTGTTCCAAGGAGATAGGCCCATCCTGAGCTGAGGTATTGAGGTTTCTGTAAACAGCTGTATAACCAAAATTTGTTGTGTGCCATGACGCAAAGATGGCCGTTGAAGTTAAACCAGGTACATTTTTTTTTTTAAAAAAAGGTGTTTTTGCAATGCCAATACATAGAGGTAATCACTCAACAAAAAAAAATTTTAGAAAAATTAAAAACGGTCAACAACCAACTTTTGCAATTATTGGACCACTTGAGATGGAATGACCCAAAACTTAATTCATTCAATTCAATTGTTTTATATGTATACCTTTTAACAATGGACATTGTCCCAAAGCAGCTTTACAGAAATATATAAATTCAGGATATAGATTTTAAATGTATGAATTTATCCCCAATGTGCAAGCCAGAGGCGACGGTGGTGAGGAAAAACTCTCTGAGACGATATGACGAAGAAACCTTGAGAGGAACCAGACTCAAGAGGGAACCCATCCTCATCTGGGTAACAACAAATAGTGCGATTATAAATAAATAAACCCCTTCTACAAATGTTCTAATAATACATGGTCAAATAGCAGCAGTTGTGTAACCAGGAAAATTCATTACAGTTTTTACATGATGTCTGTTTTGTTGAACTTCTCCACTGTTCACTGTGTGCGTGCGTGCGTGCGTGTGTGTGCGTGCGTGCGTGCGTGTGTGTGTGTGTGTGTGTGAAACAAACATGCTGTCAATGCTGAATTTATTGGCATACCAGATTGTGCTTGCAGCATGACATGGATCACCCAGACTCTCTCTACCCTCTCACACAGTGTTGTGTGTGTGTGTGTGTGTGTGTGTGTGTGTGTGTGTGTGTGTGTGTGCATGGAAGTTGGTATGCATGTATTTTATAGCTTTGTTAGATTTAGTTAAACATGATTGCAACACAGTGTTCAATCCAAGATTTTTAAAAAGAACATTCTTAATAGCGAGCCAACATTGTCTTCCCAGCCCACGGGTTTGTTTTCAGAATAGCAGCCGACCACAGCCTGTAGTTTGACCAACTCCTGTTATACAAAGTACACAGACACGGCACCGCCGCCCCACCAAGCCTTGCCAGCCTGGCCTCATTTCGAGCTGTGAAAAACCTTGAGTTATAATAAAGTGTTTTCAATAATATTGATGCCCATGCAGGTAACCTCCTTATGCTCCTTGCCATTAATCATAAACCGCAATAAATCATAAAGTACTGTTTGGGGGTAAACTTGTGCTCCTTGCAGTTTCTCATATTACTCTATTATTGCTATTCCAAGCCATATTTCTGCTCAACACTTTTGTGTTGAGACATTTATGTCTTCATTCACAAACATCTTGAGGTTGAAGTTTTGGAAGCAAGAAGTTCTTTTCTGGAAACTTGGAGAAACTTTTCATACTTGGCTTGAACGCTCGATTCCCAGGATTGATTCAAAATACAAAATTATACAATGAGCTTTAGCACGGGGGTGGTTCAGCTTGCAGACTAGCTATGTTAAAGCTCATCCATGTATGTTAACAGTTTGATTTTCTGCAGGTAGCTCTTAGTAGGTTGCTCTTAGGGCAATGACAACAACAACAATCAATGTTTATTATTTTTTTGAACTGACCCCACAGGGTCTTTTTTTTAGTATAGGCCTAGTATTGGTGACTTATGGCCTTTTTAGTATAGGCCTAGTATAAGCCTTCATGGCAAAAGTATAAACACATTTACCAAATACCAAAACCATTTAGGAAAAGTCAAATAAAACCTACAGGCGGATGTCTGGAGTAACTTTCTTGTTGCTGCCTTCCTGAGGCAAACTGAAAAGGCACACTGTTTCAAGACACAGCAACATTTAGTGGATGTTTTTAACATAACATACCTACCGAGTGTTAGAGATGGCTCAATCAGGCTGAGTTAAGTTCGAAACATTTTTCCATAAGATGTAGTGACTCAAAATGTGCTCTACCAAACGGTTGAGAAGAAGGTTAAAGGGTTCCTCATCACAATTTTTTGAATAAATTATATGAGCCATTCCAAATTTTACTGCAAGGGGTTAATTTTTTTAATTTAATTTAATAAAAAGGGGCGGCTGTGGCTCAGGTGGTAGAGCGGGTTGTCCACTAGTCGTAGGGTTGGCGGTTTGTTTCCCGGCCCACATGACTCCATGTGCCGAAGTGTCCTTGGGCAAGACACCGAACCCCAAGTTTCTCCTGATGGCAGGCAAGTGCCTTGCATGGTAGCTCTGCTGCCATTGGTGTGTGTGTGTGTGTGAATGGGTGAAAGGGTGAATGAGACACCGTGTAAAGCACTTTGTGAACCGCTAAGGTTAAAATGCACTATATAAGTGCAGACCATTTACTTGTTCTTTAACTAGTTGTCAGCTCCTTTAACAGCTGTATGCTTGGACGGCGTCACTCATTGGTCACTTTGGGTAAAAGTGTCTGATGAATAATTGTAAATGTTCACAGTGCTAGCAATATGAGAGAGCATATTAAATGATCAGCTCTAGTTCTTGTTTGTCAACATTTTTACATATACTGTACATCCTGTATAGATATTCCACCCTGACTTCTTTCTGGGGTAAAAGAGTACGCTGGGTGAGATGTATAACTGATGACACATGCACTCATACACACCATCTGCTACATCCTGCTTGTTGACTAGTGCTGATGTCATCTGCGTTGGACGGATATCAAAATGGAAGGCCCTCCTGAGACCGGTTGGTATATGCATCTGTGCAGGTGGAGCCGTGTCAGTGTGGGTGTTCCTCAGAGCTTCCTCTTGAACACGTTCAGACTATCAAAACCAATCTGCCTGTGATGAGAAACTTCATCAAAGATGATCCTTTGCTTCATCCTGGGATTCTGTGTTTACTCATCAGGAAGGTAGAGAGTTAGAACAAAACGGTTTTTGAGCAGGTTAGAGTTTGCACTTGCATTGCTGTCGAGAGATCGCAAGTTCCCAGTGAATCCCAAGAATGGTTGTGAGTCCAAGAGAGCTGGCCATGCCATTATGGCTTTCCTGTCTCGCCTGCCAATCAAATCAACAATAGCTAATAGCTTGGGCAGTTAATGCTCTCATCCTGTTGCACTGTGAGATTGAAATAATGCATTCGCTCACTTGACATGTTAGCCTTTAGCTCTCACATATTAGTAGCTGTGTTGTGAAAAGGGTAACCTAGCTAGTGGGAATTAGAAATGACTAAATTGGGGAGAAATGGGGCTAAAATAGAAAAACAAATCAATGCATACTAGGAAATTCACCTTTTGTGATTGCAACTGAAATGGCTGCGAGTTCAAACCCCAGGTTCAAAATGGAGGACCTTGCAGATTGGTTGCTGACTTCAATCAGGGTGAACTAACTAGTTACTAATGACTATCGGCTAATGACTATAACTATTGACTATAAGAAAATGGAGCTAAATCCCAAAAAGAAAAGAAAAGCTTCAGTGCTTGTGAATTAAATGGTTCAAATCCCAGGACTTTTAGCCTGCGCTCTCTCAGCTGTCTAGCAGTGAGGCTGAACTTGTTAGTGGACAGAGATTAGATGTGACTAAATTGGGGGAAATGGGGCAAAATCCTAAAATGGAAAGAAAAATTAAGTGAGCTTTAATGGCTCACAGAGCTATAGTGCTTCAGTGCTATAGTGACTTTCAGGTTGTCAGTTGAAATCTCAGCATGGTCAGAGAGCCACTGTTAGATGCTTTCCCCATGATTCTTAACCCTCACCTGCTCCGCTCGGTGCCTGCTACGGATTCGACCTTGCTTTTCTTTTATCTGGAGTGCTTTCCTCTGAAACTCAAAATCTCAGGTATGTAATTTTCAAATATTCATGAGCTGCTGGATTTATTGATGTGTTGCACTAAATGCGTTGTGTTGCACTGAATTCCTCTAAATATCACAGCCGTCTGGAAATGCCCGATGTGCGCATCTGTGCATTCGCCAGAAGAGAAAAGTCTTATGAGTGGCTTCCAGCCGCTTCTTATTAGATTTCATATCCGGCAAATATCAGCAGCCAAACAAGGAATCAAGCAGATGGTAAACTATCTGAGCCTCTTCAGTCCTGTATGGCTCACGGCCGGAGGAGCAATGAGAGGAAGTGATTAGGAGTTAATGATCAGGTTCTGGTTTTGGCTGGATGGTGCGGTGTGAGATTTCCGTGTGCTGGGTCGTGCAGGGTTAGGACTCATGTCACGGACACAGCGGAATAATGGTGTGATTTACAGCTTGTTCTGTTCATACTGCTATGCCATATGGGACATCTGATCATGGTTTATAGTATACAATTGTAGAGGAGTAATGCTTTATAATCCCGCTACCTGGTGTCACCTAGAAGTGGATGGGTTCCTTTTTGAGTCTGGTTCCTCTCAAGGGTTCTTCCTTCTGTCATTTTTGCCCCGTCACCTCTGGCTTGTTCATTAAAGATTTAAACGGACATTTGGATTTGTTTAGCTTATGTCATATACAAATATGACTCTATGCAAATAAAATTATAGTGAAATTGATCACTGTGAGCGCCATAATGTGGGCGGAGCCAGAGACGGCATGTTTATAGATGGGTTACTGCTTGAAATATTAAATATATCAGCCATATTATGTCCGCCATATTAACTTCATAAAAATCTTGGAGTCAGGGTAAGAAGAAAATGGTTTAAATTTCATTTTTGGTTAAACCGTTACTTTAATTTCCTTTTTAATTTCTTGTAATCTTGCCATCTGTACATTCTTTATTTAATGCAAACTAGCCTTGTGCCTTCTGTGACACTTGATGTTTGTTAAGGATCTTTTTTACCGACACGCATGAAGACACTGTCATGATGCATGACAGTCACAATCACTTTAAGCAATTAAGAATAATTAAGATCGATTGAACTGGTGAAAGCTAACTGATGAGAGAGAGAGAGAGAGAGAGAGAGAGAGAGTGTGTTTTGCTCATTTTTTTTTTTTTTAGAGAACTGGAATTCAGTATTTAATCATTTATAGTTTATTCCACTGCGATGTTTAATTCACAAATCTGATTGGTGTTGATTAATTTTCTATAACAGCAGCTCTGACAGTAGTTCTGGCTGCAAGGTTTATATTAATGGTTGTTATACTCTTGTTATGGAGTTGATGCCAAGTTTCAAAATCATTTCTACAACAAGAATCAACTAAGTCGTGCTATTCTGATACTGTGAACTCCTTCTTCCTCCTCCCTCGTCTTCCTCCTTATGCATTCGTGTGCCAAATTCCTGGGGCAAATTTACAAAATGATGTTTCTGACTTGTTCATTGTGATTTTCTTGAATGGTATTATAACTGCTTAAATACTGTTTCATATCAGTCCTATGACAGGACAGGACAGAAAGGTTTTAGATAAGAATTGAAATGCAAAGCAGAGGGCTGTTACCTCCTCAAAGTAGATTATTTTCCTATAACGGCATGACTGAAAGTGTTTTATTTCTCTTATATGAATTACAAATGGCAAATTTTAATTTATTGGGTCTTGTGGAATGTCTGCAAGACAAGTTAGTTCCAGTTACATACAGTGAGGGGAAAAAAGTATTTGATCCCCTGCTGATTTTGTACGTTTGCCCACTGACAAAGAAATGATCAGTCTATAATTTTAATGGTAGGTGTATTTTAACAGTGAGAGACAGAATAACAACAAAAAAAATCCAGAAAAACGCATTTCAAAAAAGTTATAAATTGACTTGCATTTTAATGAGTGAAATAAGTATTTGATCCCCTATCAATCAGCAAGATTTCTGACTCCCAGGTGTCTTTTACACAGGTAATGAGCTGAGATTAGGAGCACTCTCTTAAAGGGAGTGCTCCTAATCTCAGTTTGTTACCTGTAAAAAGACACCTGTCCACAGAAGCAATCAATCAATCAGATTCCAAACTTTCCACCATGGCCAAGACCAAAGAGCTGTCCAAGGATGTCAGGGACAAGATTGTAGACCTACACAAGGCTGGAATGGGCTACAAGACCATCGCCAAGCAGCTTGGTGAGAAGGTGACAACAGTTGGTGCGATTATTCGCAAATGGAAGAAACTGTCAGTATCCCTCGGTCTGGGGCTCCATGCAAGATCTCACCTCGTGGAGTTTCAATGATCATGAGAACGGTGAGGAATCAGCCCAGAACTACACGGGAGGATCTTGTTGTTGATCTCAAGGCAGCTGGGACCATAGTCACCAAGAAAACAATTGGTAACACACTACGCCGTGAAGGACTGAAATCCTGCAGCGCCCGCAAGGTCCCCCTGCTCAAGAAAGCACATGTACAGGCCCGTCTGAAGTTTGCCTGAATGATTCAGAGGAGAACTGGGTGAACGTGTTGTGGTCAGATGAGACCAAAATCGAGCTCTTTAGCATCAACTCAACTCGCCGTGTTTGGAGGATGAGGAATGCTGCCAAGGCAACAAAGGAGTGGCTCAAGAAGAAGCTCATTAAGGTCCTGGAGTGGCCTAGCCAGTCTCCAGACCTTAATCCCATAGAAAATCTGTGGAGGGAGCTGAAGGTTCGAGTTGCCATATGTCAGCCTTGAGACCTTAATGACTTGGAGAGGATCTGCAAAGAGGAGTGGGACAAAATCCCTCCTGAGATGTGTGCAAACCTGGTGGCCAACTACAAGAAACATCTGACCTCTGTGATTGCCAACAAGGGTTTTGCCACCAGGTACTAAGTCGCAGGGGTCAAATACTTATTTCCCTCATTAAAATGCAAATCAATTTATAACTTTTTTGAAATGTGTTTTTCTGGATTTTTTTTGTTGTTATTCTGTCTCTCACTGTTAAAATACACCTACCATTAAAATCATAGACTGATCATTTCTTTGTCAGTGGGCAAACGTACAAAATCAGAAGGGAATCAAATACATTTTTCCCCTCACTGTATCTCTTCCGTTATACAGTAGCAGTTTTAAATCCTTTTTCTCACCAGCCCCTCTTTTTCTCTCCTTCTTTAAGTTAATAAGACAAAAAAAACTCCACAGTTTGTCATGTTATAGAGAGAGAGAGAGAGAGAGAGAGAGAGAGAGAGAGAGGCAGAAATTCCTCTGTCCTGAAGACTTCTTGACTGTTACATTATAAAGCGCTGACACTGGAGACTCCTTCCATAAACTTTAAATAAACAGCTCCTTACAGAAAATCTCACATTATCAATGATTATACGTTTTTCTTTTTAAAGTAACTGTTTATTATTAACCTTGGATTGTGTACAGCTTCCTCTATACAAGTCCCTGTGTGAGTTGTCACTTAAGAAACGATAACGTGTTAGAAATATCACATCAATTATATAATTATAAACTTGTGATTTAAATTACAACTGCATTACCGTCATAGGGAATTAATCAACCACTTCTGACTAATCAGATTTGAGAATTCAACAACACTCTGGTATAAAGACAATAATAAAGCAAATATACTGTACAATAATTTTTGTTTACCAGTGTTGACAATCTGTTTACATCTATCTTCATGTGTAATATCTTAAAATATATAGAATATATTAACTTTGCCACATATTGTATGTTTTTGAGAGAACCCCCCCCCCCCCCCAATTTGATTATGAACAAATTGCCTTTAGAGAACGAAATGAATGGTTTCTTGACTTTCTTGTTTTTCTATCTTCCACCTTTTGTGTTTGATTACTGAATGTATTTTGTATCTCAGGCATGACAACCACTATTGATCTTATTCTTCTCTCTATAATTATTATATTCTCTCCCCTATCTGGTGTATAAACAGCTACGTCACATCCAGCGTCCACCCTCAAAATGGAGCCGTATCATGACACGGCTGTAGAACAACCGCTATCCGGGCTTGACCTTCTGGATTAGGCATGTTAATTAGTGCAGAGAATAGATGTAGCGAACTGTTAGCTCTGTAGAACTGTATCTGATCCACACAGGATTGCATGAAAGGATTTATAAGCGCTTCCAGTGTTGCTCTCGCTCATTTTCTATTTATTATAATCGCTGTGTTATGCTTCTTTCTCTCATCTTTACTCACATACACAAATACACCGGGTGCAGCCTCGTAATCAGTCTAATTGGGAGCCGGCAGAAAGGATGCAATTTGGCAGCGAGTGGAAGAGCAGAGTGAGAGAAAGAGAGAGAGAGAGAAAAGGGGGGATTGTGTGTGTGTGTGTGTGTGTGTGTGAGAGAGAGAGAGAGAGAGAGAGAGAGAGAGACACGTGTTTACAGAGGGATTGATGGTGGCTTTTGGCTGGGCTGCTGTTTTGTTGATATGTTATCAGCATTGTCCCTGGGGCTGAATAGGAATTAATTCTGACATTTTCTTTGTGTGTGTGTGTGTGTGTGTTTGCTCACTGGTTGTCTTTACATAGGCATTCATTCAACTCCCAAATTATTGGCACCCCTCATAAAAATAATATTTTTACATTGATTCAGGTGTTATTAAAAGATTCAGAGGGTTCAGACTGTCTTGTTTCTGGCAAACGTATAATTGCTCCAGACTTGTTTTATTAATTGTGAGTAGTGCTCATTTTATACAGTATATACTTTTACCTTACCCACTCTCTTGAGGTGCACCAATAATTTTGGAACTGATTGAAAATTCACATAAATTCCAAACGCAAAAATACGGTATAAGAACTCTTTGTAACCACTGCATACCATCTCCTAAACCCCCTCAAATAGGCCCCATATCATTAGCATACTCAAGTTTGTTTAAACGAATCAATGACTGAACAATTCAGACAAAATGAAGAGGACTTCATCGATCAGGAAGTGTAAAAAAAAAAAAAAAAAAGAGAGAGAAATAAGAAAAACAAGGCGCTGGACAGTGATTAATGAGAAATGGATTAAGGATGACGTACTGTATGTAAGACAGAAAGTAATGTACCATCAGCTTGACTTCATTTTTTGGCCAGCAAGCAGCGAGAGGATTTGGAGCATAGTGTTAATAATTCAGGTCTCTGGGTTGAAGTCATTATTTCAGAAGCCGTTGCTGAAACTGTCCTGTTTTATTTCTGATGACACATTCAAAGCAAACAGCTTACATATTTAAACCTGTATTTTTATATACCATAGTATATCTTGATTTCTTCTGTTTTTGTGTATATGTCTCATACGAAATAGTTTTAGATCTTCAAACGAAATACAACATAAAACAAAGGCAGCCTGAGTAAACACACAATACAGTTATTTATTTTTTTTATTGTAGCAAAAAAGTTATCCAACACCTATCACCCATGTGAAAACCTAACTGCCCCCTTAAACTTAAAATCTGGTTGTGCCACCTTTAGCAGCAATAAAAAATATATATATATATGCTTCTGATAACTGGAGATCAGTCTTTCATTTACTTCTAGGACTAGGATTTACTCCTATGCTTTGGATCGTTGTTTTGCCGCATAATCCAGTTGCGCCTGAGTTTCAACTTACGGACTGAAGCCCGGACATCCTCCTTTAGGACTTTCTGGTACAGAGCAGAATTCATGTTTCCCTCAATTATTGCAAGTTGCCCAGGCCCTGAATTAGCAACACATTCCCACACCATCACACTGTTCTTCAGTCTGGTTGTCCGTTATTGGATGCAACGGAAGCGTCTGCCAGACGGCAGTGTCACAAACGGGTAATGAGCAGGATGAGTGCAGTCTTAATGATACTTTCTCAAACAATGTGTTTGGTAAATGTCCATTTCCATGTAACCTGAACCAAATTTATGCGCAAGTCAGGAGTCGTGTTTAGTGCAACTATGCGAAATAGCTAACATTAGTGCAAATGTTGCTCACCTTACTGATTTTAAATGAACAGACGGTGAAAAGAATATCGGTCTCACTTCATGGTTTAAAATTTTAGTTGGATGCCCTTGAATTCCTCATGCAGCCTTTATTTAGATGGTCTTTTAACCCAAGAGAGACCCAGCTTATTATGTAGTTGCTCATCATAAAACATCCATCCATCCATACCGATAATCCTACACAGGGTCACGGGGGAGCCTGGAGCCTATCCCAGGGGCACAAGGTGGGGGACACCCTGGTTCAGAGTGCCAATCCATCACAGGGCACAATCACACACACACCCACCCATTCACACACTACAGACAATTTGGAAATGCCAATCAGCCTACAACACATGTCTTTGGACTGGGGGAGGAAACCAGAGTACCCAGAGAAAGCCTCCAAAGCACTGGGAGAACAGAACTCGGGATTGAACCCCCAACCCTGGAGGTGCAGGGCAAATGTGCTAACCACTAAGCCACCATGCCCCCCATCTTAAAACTTAATACTTAGTAATTAATATGAATTTCTTAGTAACTAAACTGGAACTAATAAAAGGGTAAATTTGTTTAGGGCTAAAATGATGAGCAACACTTCAAGTGAGCTGTAAGTAAGCAGCTTATCCATCAAACTATTGGCACATTTTCTAGCCATTTTTTTGAGCACACAGAATTAAACACATTGGCATTACTTTAATTAATTAATTCGACAGCTCAAAACAATGAATTATAAGTGTGATAAAACAGCCCACATCCCACGCACACACTGCAATTTTCATGACCTCGATTTAATACTTCGTGGCTACATTAATTTGTCCTGTTGGACAAATGGAAATTAATTACCTGTTGGCACGTGATATAAAATATATATATATATATATATATATATATATATATATATATATATATATATATATATATATATATATATATATATATATATATATAATGCAAAATGATAGTGTGTGCTGGATCAAGTGCTATTTTTATACTGTAACCTGCCAAATAATGAGGGTGGAAGCAGTATTTTTAAATTAAATCAAATTTGTAGTGATTGATGTGATGAATCCAACTAGGATTATACTTTAAGTATTTATTTATTTTTTAAAATCATTTGTCCCTCGATTAAATATTACGTCATATTACATTTGACAGCAAAAAAAACCCCTCCAGTCGCATTTTCTATCCCTCATTTTTGGGGGCTTATAACAATTACGATTTGCGTATTCTGAATGGGAAGCCCAGGAAATCAACTTAAACAGATGTGTAATCCAACTCTGAACACACACAACTTTGCATAATGAATAGACCTTGTATAATAGGATAGAAATTTCGTTCCCAGTCAGTTTACTGATGTGTACATGATGGTTTTTAATTCCACTTGATCTATCAGTCACATTATTAACAGATTATTAAACTGCAAGCTTGCTTAATTACAGCTACTGTAATCACAATTGTATGACTTTTTTTTTTTTTTTTTTTGACTGTCAGATTGAACACATGCACTTTAGTGCGCGTTATTTTTTTTCTCCATCTGCCCATTTGCTTATATAGAGAAGAGTGAGCTGCGGGGATGAGGGCAGTAGGCGGGGATTTGAGCAAATTGGGCTGGAGAGATTTTCTAAAAGGGTTGAGAGTGGAAAAGGAACAGGCGAGAGTGAGAGAGGGGTTAGAAGTGCTCTTATAGCCTGCAGTTCTTCGGTTTATTCTTATCCTGAAAAGGGGACTGAAGTGGCCAGATGTGGGGTTTAAAGTGTGCATGTATGCCTATAGATTATAGGCATACATGCGCGCACACACACACATATGTCTGATGAATGGGATGGGACAGGATGTAATATAGCCTACATTTCAAAAAAAGAAAAAAAAAACAACACTCTGAGCGTGTATTGTGATCTTACCATCACACTGAATTATTTCTGCACAGTAAATTTGTGTGTGTGTGTGTGTGTGTGTGTGTGTGTGCGTGTGCATGTGTGTATTTGTGTGCATGACTGACTGAAGTGATTTTCCAAGTTCTTTGGACAGGAGTGTAAAGATGTGTCTTTGGCTGAGAAGCTCAGAAGCTGTACAGTAAGTTCTAATCCGGTTTTCTATGGCTCTGCTACAGTGTGTGTGTGTGTGTGTGTGTGTGTGTGTGTGTTGTGTAGGTATTTTGTACAGTGTAGACGTGTCCTTGACAGAAAATACAAAAGGTTCTACAGCCGCCTTTCTCCGCACTCTTTGTGCTTCAACAGAGACGTCTAATCCTTTTTGTGTTCTTTATAAGCGGCTCGTTTTATTTTGCCCAGGTTTTGAGACGGTGCTGGAACTCCGTCCCTCCTGTTTTGTGAAATGTGGTCAGGGGTTTCTTAGGGGTGCAGATAAAGAGCGGAATTGATGCTTGCCTATTTTTAATAGGAGGTAGTGTAGCGTCATGACTGAGCTTTGAAAAAGAAATCGTGTTATGTACTAAATCTGTCTGGAAAAATGAATGAACATTGACATTGTTGTGTGTGTGTGTGTGTGTGTGTGTGTGTGTGTGTGTGTGTGTGTGTATTCATCTGAGGAAAGACTAATCCCCCCAAAAAACAACACGCAGCATGTTGTGCGTAGTTTATCCCCTAGTCCAACTGTTTTAATCCTGTCAGATAAATGTCCATGTTGTGTTTAAAGCATTACAGCTTTCTAGTGACAAGAATGCAGCATTTCTATGGAAACTAAAGACATTGAGCTAATGAGCCACCTTCAGTTTGTCAACATGGACAATTTTCTTCTTCAGCTTTTTTTTTCTTCCATTATTCAGCAACTTTCACACACTTTAAGCGAGAATTTAACAGTAAGTAACCTTGCAGGGGTTCAGTTTCAACACAAGCCAGTATTGAAATCCCATAAAGTTTAACAAGGTGATATACCAGGATGAAACTAGGACAATAATAAACTGAGGGTGTAAGAGGTTAGGATCTGGAATACTAAAAAAAATTCAACGTAGAGACACCCTATGCTAAAGTGTGGCAAATTAAGCAAACAAATAGTCTTGGAAGAAGCTTGTCATAATCTCCAGTCGCACTAATATGTCAGGAAGAATAGAATTTATATATTGTACAACTGAGAGGATTCAGAAGCTGATCAAAGCATAGAGTAGGAAAGAGGTTGGAGGAAGTTAGACTGGCTGAAAGGTTATTAGAGTGGGGTGTGCAAACGTTTGAACCGAAATCATTTTGATATTATTTGCTGTTAATACCTTAACATACAAGATCTGTGCAGTTTCTTTGTGATAATGAAGGAACAGCTGTGAAACACTAAGCATAATGTTGTGTTGCTCTACATTTCTTTGTGTTCGTTTTGTTAAGGGTGTGCAAACTTTTGCACTCTGCATATAAGGAATGTGTGTAAGAAAGAAAAAAGAAAAAACACTTATGCACGTGCTGTTATAGGAAAATAATCAACGACAGTACAAAGCAGCGATACTGTTATCACACCGAGGTTAAATATCTCCCAGTAACACCATGTCCTGAAGTGTTTTATTCCTCTTATACTACAGCGATTTGCCAAGGATACATTTTTAAAATTAATTATAGACTGAAACATTGTGCTTTTAATCTTTAAATTTAAATAATGAAATTAAATTAATGTTCCCCTTAAGGAGTAATAAAGTACATCTATCTATCTATCTATCTATCTATCTATGTCACTGCTATATATCCCAAACCCAAAAATAAATACACCCCTCACTGCTTAAATGCCCAAAACCTTTGCCATACAAATCTATGTGAATTAGCTGTTACATAAGAATATCATTGTGGACCTAGTGCAATAATCTAAACCTGTTATTTGATTTAAAGCCAAAGCTACTGTCAGAGCTGCTCTTTTAGAAAATTATTGAACACCTAACCAATCTGACCAATGAACATCAAGAATTCAATAGATTTGTGGTACAAAGAAATATAATATGAGCGCAGGGCTGAAATTTAAGGAACTAACTGAATGAAAAAAATCCTCATTTATGATAAAGCAAAAGTTTAGGGAGAAAAAACAGGCAGTACGTGTTGTGATAAAGAGAAAATAATATATTGTGTTTGTGCGATACGGAGAGAATGACAGATAAAGAGAGATAGAGGAAGCAATTTTTGGTGATGAGATGAGGTGGAGGGCAGACGTGAGGAAATGACTCTTTCTTTCTCACAGTGGCGCGGCCATGTGTTTTGGTGTTGCCGTATCGATCACGTCTCATCTCAGCCCGACAGCTCGGCTGCGAAAGGGCGTCAGGGTCGAAAATGTGGTCAGCCATGTTTGTGCAGTATGAAGATTCTAGTTATCCAAATGATCAACGTTTTGCTAATAATCACAGATTTCACTAGGCTAAATGAAAGGTAGGACAGCTTAAGCAGTGGATTTTCCTTGCTGACAGACTTGCCAGTATGTTGCATGTCACTGAGCGTTACAGGATGTGTAGTGTGACTCACTCTGATTCCCCACCGTTCAGCAGAAGGAAACCGGCTGGTCATGACTGTCAGAGATCATTTCTGTCCTGCTGCTTAAAGATTTTCCACAAGTGTTTGGTTTGGAGCATGTGAAGCAGGATTGTAGTGAGTGAACAGAACGCATGAAAGACTTTCTGTCCGTCGAAGTGAGATTGAAAGCGTAATTAGACACTGTTCATAATTAACGTTTGCAAATACATACTGTATACAGTGCTGTGCAAAGGTTTTAGGCACATGCAAAGAAATGCTTTAGAGCAAAGATGCCTTCAAAATAATGAAATTAAATGTTTCTACATTTAAAAAAAAAAATTGTAAATAGCAGGAAACAGTAGTAAATGAAACAAAGTCAATATTTGATGTGACAAAAAAATAAAAATAAAAATAGTAGTCTCCGGTACAATGTGCGCAGTTTTATAAGGAAATGAGCTGGTAAGTTTTATTGAGCATCTTGCAGAACCAGACACAGTTCTTCTGGACACTTTGACTTTCACACTCGCTTCTTATTTTTGCAGCAAAACCCAGCAGCCTTCATTGTGTTTTTTTTTTTTTTTTTTGTCTGAAAAGTGTCTCTTACGTAATATGCTGCTTTCTTTAATGACATGCAAACATTTTTCTGTAACATTTAATCTTGTGCTAGAAAACTAATGTTTGGGAATCTAAAATGTTTTTTGTACTGACTTGATAATGCAGAAGTCATAAAATAAAAAAAAATCTATAACAAAGTTTGTCCTGCTGTGCAGGAAATCATCCAACATTATATCACAATTCTCATCTTGTGTGGTGCCGTATATGACAACAGAGTGAGGTTAAACGCAGTACATGTCGTGTATCATTAACTACAGGCTGCACTGAAACTTTAATTACAAAAAAAGATTGAGGTGATTTGATACCATTCAATGCCATACATTTAATACCTCTAAAGATGTCATTTACAGCCATTAATCAATAAGATAATGATTATGAAGACTAATGATTTTGTGATGGTGGGATACAGTCAAATGTTAAATGATGTTACTGTTCCACCCTATCACAGTGTTTTATTCCTATTATTAACCCTGACTAGTCACCGCTATTCAGCAGTCATTCAGGATAAACATCTAAAACATCAAAAATAAATCTATCTATCTATCTATCTATCTATCTATGAAATATTTGAAAATGTAACCTTTTTGGAAGCACTGCAGCACTGTAGTGCAAATTTCCATGACAAAGCACACAAGAACGTCAAGAGCTGAGAAAAATTAACCAGCGCTCCCGAAATCAAATGGTCGCATCCTTCCTCCTCACTCTCTCTCTTTCTCTCGTCATCTTCCGCCTCTCCGTCATTCCCCCCGACTGAGTGACAGATGGAAAAGATGAGGACATTACGCGCCCTTTGTTCCCAAAACAAAAGCCAATACAGAGGAGGAAGAATGAAAAGCGCGACAATCAGCACACGCAGAAAGGCAGGAAGAGCGACGGGAGTGAGATCGAGGGAGGCAGGTGGGAGGATGTATGGAGGAGATAAGAAAGAGAAAGATTCAGAAAGTACAGAGTTACAGTGGTATGATTTTATTATTTTTTTTCCAGGAAGGCGCCAGTAAACTGAAACAGAAGAGGACCTAGAGGACAGGATCGATGCCAGATTAACACCAACATGGACGTTCAAAATTATTATTATTATTATTTTTTTTAAAGTATAGTTTACTTTTAGTTCATATTGTTTGCCCAGATTTGATAAGCGGTGAAATCACCTTGCATCGGAGATGCCAATATATTCTTCAAATTTCTTCAAAGTTCAACAATATGCGTCATAAATCACAACACTTATTTTTCTTTGCTAAGAAATACAGCCTAATAAACTGGGGATGATTTTCAAACCTGTTGCGAAGTCCATAAAGAAATCACTGTAGCACGGCTCCAACTTCCTGGTGAGCAAAGTGCAAAATACTCCTCTTTTACACAACCCTTTGACAAGTTCTTCACCATTGCTACAACAGATTCCCATCATGTCCTTCATTTCTGAGACTGATGTGTAGCTGCAAAATATTTATTTCATTAGAAGGAGGGTGTGAGGGAGCTTGCATGTTCCCCCCCACGCTTTGGGAGTTTCCTCAGGGTACTCCGGTTTCCTCCCCCAGACCAAAGACATGCGCTGTCGGCTGCTTGGCATTTCCAAATTGTCCGTAGTGTGTGAATAGGTGTGTGATGTTTGCGATTGTGCCCTGCGATGTGTTGGTACCCCTCCAGGGTGTCCCGAGATAGGCTTCAGGCTCCTCCGTGACCCTGTGTAGGATAAGCTGTAGAGAAAATGGATGGATGGATAGAAGGAGGTGTTCATAATAATGTGGCTCTCACATCATTCACGGAAAAAAAAAACAAACATTATCCTCAATGGGATGTGCCACAGACGATTTTCACTGTGTTGGGTTTAGCAACTTGTGCAGTGCAAAAGAGACAGAGTCCGCATTCAGGGTCATCTTAAGGTCAGACCCATTTTTACCTTATTATGCTCTACACGCTAATTTGTAATAGGAGACTATCAGGAGCACACCGAACAACAGCACTGAAACAGTGGAGACACTTCAACCCTGTTTATATAGTTTATCATTTTCCATTTAACCGTTTACACTCGTAATCAGTGTCTTCTGTTAACGGGATTGAAATCTGTTCTGAAGTCTGAAACACTTGAGAACCAGCTTCCTGTGCCGTTCCTCATTTTCGTCCAGATGTTGCCAGTATTTTGTTTCTTTCGTCTCGTTTCTTTTTCATGTTAATCTCTGTGTAGCTTCAGCTTCATATTTAAATTTGCCTGGACATGTATTTGAGGTAACACTGGTCAAAATGTTAGTTAGTGCTTGTACTATGTTAAGATAAGTCATCATTTAATAAAATATCCAAATATCCTCATTCAGGGTTGTAACTTTTTTCGTTTTAATCATTAAATTCTGATAATCTTTGAATGCTAGGCAAAAATCCTTCCACATTATCAGTAGCGATTATTTTTGCTCTTCCTCAGCTTTAAGCTTTTGTGCTTTACTTTCTTTAGCTCCACCGTTGTCTCCGCCTCATCAGTGAGAGGGACGATGTTATCGCGTAAATCGTAATGGGCTTGCACAAAGTTGACACGAGAGCAAATCTGAAATGAAAAATCCTTTCTTGATCGGACAAAAGTGGTACACCGTTCTCTTTTCAAATGTTAATTATTTTTATGTAAGCCCTCAAATCCAGACTATTCATCTAGAAGCATTTTATTCCATAACTAACTACAGTGACTAGATACAGGAGTGGAGAATGCAAGTCAGGATCCAATGATGAATCTTGAGAGTTGAAGGGGTCGATGGAATTCCCTTTGCACCAACACCTAGGCCCTCTCATCACGCCGTCTCGAATTCCTCTACTTCAGCCAGGACGAGCACGCGATCCAGGCTGCTCACACCAATTACTTTAAACCTGCCAAGAGCAAAACCATTCCCTGATCACCTGAAAGTAGATGACAAGCACGGCAGGGTTTCGCAGGCTTTCTGCACTTCACACACCCTGCTGTTAACTGTCAGGGTTTGACGGTTGTCCATTTTGTCTGCTGTCCACAGCTGCGTGTGCGCGTGCGAGTTGTTACCGCAGTGCGGTTCTGCACTCTCGCAGGTCAACGACATAGAGCTGTCCAAAGTCCTAAAGAACCATGCTGCATGAGGTGTACGTAGTGCTTCTCCTTTTGTTCCGAGTGTCAGCTTTAATTTCAGACACGGCCTGAGAAACAGTGCGACTTAAACACTGTTCAGACTGAATTACTTTTTATTAGTCATCACTAACCGTAAAGCTGTAATGTCAGTAACTTTTACAGACTGCGCGTTCTCCTGTCTGGAAAGATTTCAGCATATTTTTTTACCTTCTATAAAACAACAGTGGAAATAACCCCAGGTAATATACTATAACCTGTCAGAATTGACAAGCTGATAAACATTCTGATGTATCCTGTGGGGAAAGAGGTTCCCAAAAAGCATAACCAAGTTTCAAACTCAGGATAATAAAATATAGACAGCATTTAAAATGGTGTCCAAGAATTTGTTTCGTTTTGTTTTTTTTTGTTAGGTGAGTTATTGATTTCCTAGCACAGGTACAGCCTACATACGTACATGCGATGGTCACATGGCCTACTAATGATCAAGTCCTACAACAAGGTCAAAGCTTGCTTTAAAATGAGATGTATGTAGTACACATAGAATCGTTCAAAATTTCTACAGACGTAGTATATCCGGAAATCATATTCCGTCGGAACAGTACTTTAAGCCCTATTCAGACAGGGTTGGTTTTACATGAGGATTTCTGGTTATGTATGAATTTCTGGATTTCCATCCAAATCCATCATGTTGGTCATTTCTATGGTCAGTCCGGAAAGATTACGCTGTCTACAATCTACTATACAAGGATGTAGAAATAAGCCCAAGTAATATATTTTCTTGTTCTTCAGTGTAGAGACACTCCAGGAAGCGCTTACACTTTTCTATCATCTCCCGCTGAATCCAAACTAACACCAAGTATTGTCCGAGATTAAAATGTTAAAAATATAGATGCTCCACCCTGAAACACATGAAATATTTTGGTAACACTGTACAATAACAGTACGTGAATAATCATGCACTAATACCTGAATTAATACTTACTTAAATATGAAGTAATGATGAGTTAAGGCATGTACTAATCACGAACTAATGAAAAGCGAACCTTAACTACCGACATGAGACTTATGAACTCATGCGTGAATAACAGCCACCTTAAGTACTTGTCAGTACACGTATGTTAGTATTCATTAACACATAGGGGTAAACTAAATCAAACAAAACAAAAAAAAAATTAGTAAAATTTTATATAATTCACCATATGCAGCTGTGTACACAAACCTCACTGGATGGCGCTGGATTACTTTCATAATTTACATTCATCCTCCATATGGAACATAGAAAAACGCACTAATAATAAACACCAATAATTTCATCTTAACCCATTTTGTGTCATTCTCCATCCATTTCTCATCCATTTCAAATCCCACTGTAGTACTGGTACGTGCTCTGGGCGGCTCGGGCCTGGGGCACTGCTCCTTTGTCCACAAGGGTGAAATTAATACAGTAACATTTATTCATTTAGCAGACACTATTATATATTAACATTTAAATCCAGTGTTCTATGAGATTATTTTCTGGCGTTTTAGTCTTGGATGTCGCTGGGTTTTTTTTGACTGCTTTACTGTGTCTGTGTCAATCGGGTTCTAATGCAGTTACAATGGCGTTTAATTGGAGAAAATTTCAACTCATCTCAGGCATGAGTGATAACGGTGACATTTTTACTACAAAAAAAAAAGTGCTTCTTTTCTCACTCACCATTTTCCAATGTTCGGCGTAGAAGTAGTAGAGACGTTAGAGCAGAATGCAGACGTTGAACTCCCAGAATGCAATGCAGCTACACGGCACAGTTGCTCGGCTAGCTATCAATCTACAAAACGACAAGCTCCATGGTGGTATTAGCATGAGACTGAGGTACTAAAGCGCTGCTGCAGCGCTCATTTTAGGTAAAGATGAAGCAAGGGATAAATCCCACTGCACCGCTAGCAGCAGGTATTCAGATGGCAGTGTGGGAAACTGTTAAGCAAAGTGAAAATTGAGCAACATGTTAATGACAGAAGTTTAAACTAGAAACTCACAATTTTATTGAAAAGACAAGCAACAAAAACGCCATTGAAGATCATGTGTTAATTATAAAGAGTTACAGTCATGCAGAGTTTGTATTCTAATCTTCAGTAGCATCTTGTTAGAGGCAGCCGAGCTGAAACTAAACTCTGCAAGGTTGTAAATGTCCAGGAACGGGCTTGAGCATGACACCGGAGCTCTAAACTGGGATGTGTTTAGGGCCTCCGGCTATAAACCCGCAAATAACAACCCTGTGTAAAATCACTCCAGATCTCCTCAGTGGAAAAAACCCCCCCAAAAAAACAGAACAGTGGCTCTCGGTGCTCATCCAGAAGAGCACATGACTGCAAATTCAACATTTTCTCTGGTGTAACATAACAGGCTCAGCTCATGATCGGCTTCATAATTACTTTTTAACTGGAATCAAGTGTGTTAGAGAGGGAAACATACTAAAATGTAGAGTACAGAGGGACTCCAGGACCACTTGCTGTTCTAAAAAAGCATCAGTGACGTTCCACACCAGCTCACATCTCTAGAAATTTATATTGTACTGTACACTGCTGTATTCTTAAAATCTGTGACCTTAATAAGGTTCACGATGGTAAAGGTGTGAATCGCTACAGAGAGATTTACATGCACAGGAATTTTCCCACCATTCATAAGAACTGATGAAGCCCCTCTGATTCTCGAGGTTAAAACACCAACTACTAATAGGCCACCAACTGTTCAGTGCTCTATAAGACACCAAATTGACACTACTGATATAATGAGATCTAAAGTCACGCTCCCTGGGCCGTATTCAGAGTTATGCCCAAACATTATGTCAATATTTTGACAGGGAAAGTTACACGTATTCAGAGTTGGGTTACGCCCCTGCTTTAGTCAGTTTTCTGGGCTCTCTGTTCAGATTATGCAAATTACCTGCATGTAGTTTACACTTCTGTGGTTGCAAGATTTTTTTTTATTTTTTTTTTTTAGTAGAAGCGTTAGGAGAAAGTGTTTGTAGATAGTGTCTGGACAACCATCTCTATACAAAAGAATATAGAAAATAGAAAATGCAGAGAATAGAAAATAGCATTTTTTCCCCCTCCTTTTTTAACATAAAAACAAGAGACATTTTAAAAATGAAAAATAAATAAAGACTTATGGAACATAGGAACATGGAACAAATTGCCAAGCTAACCATCAGACCAAAGACTGGTAAAAAAAAAAAAAAAAAAAAGAAGCAGCTTTTTTAATAAATAAATAAATAAATAAATAAATAAATATTTACATTAAAATTTTTAAAAATATTTAAATATCTCACTGTTGCTTATATCATAGTGTCCTGTATTTCCGCTTCGGCGCTCATAGCAGCCTGCAGCGCTGTGGCACGCTCTTCCATGTTGTCCCGTCATTGGTTCTCTCCCGCATGTTTCCTGATTTCTCTCACCTGTTTTCAGTTTGCCCCTTGATTAGTTTGTGTCTATGATTGTGGCGAAGTATCGTTCAGTGTTTACCTGCCTGTCTGCACCGAGCCTTTTGTTCCGTGTTGTGATTCTCCGGTTCTCGATCTTCTGTTCCCTCGTTTGTGTATTTTGTATTAGACCAATTATCACCTGACCTCTGCCTGTTTCCTGTTCCTGAACTTGATTCACGTTTTGGAGTTGTCTGCCTGCTGTTCTAATAAACGCCTAACTGCACTTGTAGCCATCTCAGCCGTCATTGCATGACACATAGTGTGAGGTTGGGAAATCCTTTAGAAGTGAGAAAATTCCAAAAGAAAAAAAAAAAAAAACAAGTTAGAAAACTAATTTAAGAAAATCACAAATATGAACTAAACTATGATGGAATAACAACTACAAAATCAGTGATCTTGACAGAATCTTTGCAAACTGATGTATTTATGCAGATGAGGCTTCATCTAATTAAACATGCATACATGTTCATACTTAATAAAACAAAAAAAAAATAGGCTTTGGATCTTGTTAGAATTCATATTTTAAAAATAATATTTACGTATTTCAATTTTAACCTGCTGAGTTTGGCATAACTTGAAATAATGCTGAGAATTGTACTTTTTTTCTTTATTATTTACTTTACAAACGATTTATTGTAAAGACTTGCCGAACTTGGCGATTGCAAATTCACTCATATCTCTGTTTGTTTAGCGGTAAAAAACAAATTCTCCCCTTTTTGTTATTTATTTTGTCTAGATTAGAAACAAGCATTCCACAGAAGTTTTAAATTTTATTTACTGATTTTTCCCTGTTCGATTTTCAAGACTTCAAGTTAGTTTTATAATAAATATCATGGATTTCTTAATTTTTATTAAAAAAAAAAAAAATATATATATATATATATATATTTTACCACAATGCTGATGAATTAACTGGAGTAATTAGAGAACACATTTGCATACTGGAACATGATTGGCTCTTATAGTTTATGACGCAATAACTTAATAATAACAAATAATTTTTAAAAAAGGATATAGTCTTACAGTCCAGCTTAGTATACATTTTAATAGGGAATGGAGCTGTAATAATTTTAGTTTTCAGGTGGTTGAAATTCAAATCTGTTATTTTACAGTTTAGTAGCAATGCAGCACTGTTAACTTTTATATGAATCATTTCATTATTCTATTCCATGTATTTGTGATGCATCAACATGGATTCATGGCAATCCAGTGGAAATTATAACAACACAGGGAAATGGAACATTCTAGAGTCAAAAGCATTCAAACATTGCATTAATGCTAATAGAGGATGAAAAAATTGAAAATGGAAAAACTACCCCAGCAACCAATCACCATTTCTGGCTTGTTTTGTGTTTTCTCTCTTGCGTATCCCCGCTGTCTCGAGTGTAACAGCATTCGTGGAGAAAACGAACCCAAGACATAACAGGCACAACAGGAAGTCTGATTCAGACATTTGCATAATTCAGTTCGAAGTCATCTCCATTTGATTAGCTGAACTCTGGAGGCTGAGAGAAACACAGAGCGCATCAAATCAGCTGAGCAGAAATTACTCGTATTTCTTTTTCATTGCCTTTTTAAAAAAATAAAAATAAATAAAAAAAAAAAAGACAGAGATAACGTTGGGTTTATTCAGAAAATATCAATAGCAATATTCGGGATTGTAGTTCTCGAGATTGGTCTTCTACTCTGATCTTGGTCTTTTCTTGTCTTGATTTTGACCAAAAGTCTCATAGATGGTGAAAACAAAGAAATTTCTACCTTTAGACAGACAGACAGACAGACAGATAACAATTTTTATTTATTTTTAGGGTAATTTTTTTAAATGGGGCATCAGATTTCCTGCTACCCTAGCTTTATCCTGGATGATTTATGAAAGGCTCATGACAACTTCAAAACGATCAAAACACATGAAAAGACACATTTTAATTGGAAAAAAAAAAAAAAAACAGTCCTTACATGAAAGCGATAAGAGAGAAGAACCCTTATTTAATATTATCAGTCGATGCTTATGAATACATTATGAAGGCCCTTTGTAGGCACCATTCAAACAAAGTGTTTTTATTCAAGAGTATACTCTATACATTCATAAGCATTACATGAAACCTTTAGCTGTTGGAGCACTTCAGGCTATGAGTACAGAAGTTTTCTTGAGCAAAAACACTTCATTTAAAATGGGGGGCCTTTATAACACATTCATAAACATTTCATAAATCTTTTCTTTAGCTGCTTGAGCACTTTCACTTACGACTTTATCTTATAACATGTTATTCAAATGGTAGCTACATAGGGCCTTTATAACAAATAAACATTGGATAATTGTTTCTTTAGCTGTTGGATCAATTTAGCTTATGAGTATAGACGTTTTCTTGAATAAGAACACTTTATTTAAAGGGTAGCTAAATTGGGCCTTCATAACACATTCATAAGCATTGAATAACCTTTTAATTTAACTGTTGAAGCAGTATAGCTTGTGAAGGTGTTATAAAAGCCCAATGTCAGAATCAGAGAAAAGTTTTTTCTTTGTCTCAGACTCTTTAGTTTTGGTATGTCATTGAACGTTTTTTTTTAACAACGAGAGCAGCATCAATGCTAGACACCCTAAAAAAACCAAAACAACAACAACAACAACAAAAACAAGGCTATTAGATGAATAGTTACAGCATTTCAATTTAAGGTCACAGATATCAGAGAAGCACTTATTCTGGTTTTTTACATCTCAAAGAACCATCAGCCTACACTTTAGTTTAGAATAATTGGTTTATACAGACTGAGAGGATGTGTAAGAGTGTGACTTTTTTAAGTTTAGTTCTGTTCATATTTAGCTCTGCTGATTCATCCTTGGGAAAGTTGTTAGTGATGTGTGCCAACATCTGAGATCCTATACTGCGTTCAAGGTGAAGTTGCGACTTCCCCGACTACAGCCGGTCAAAACGCCCCCTCAACTTGAAATTTCAACTCGTCAACTTCTCAACTAAGAGTTCCTTCCCTGTTCACGGAGTGACGTCAAACCAACATGGCTGCTCACACTGTGACCAGTGTAAAGTACCCTTCTCTATTTTTAAATGAGTTTATAGCAGTATTGGCTCTAGATTAGTTAATACAGCAGATCTAAAAAAATCTACACACCAATGTTAAAATGGCAGGTTTTTGTGATGTAAAAAAAATTAAACCAAGATAAATCATGTCAGAACCTTTTCTACCTTTATTGAGAAATTTTAACCTATTAGTTAAAGTGAAAAAACAATAAGAATCATTTTAGGGGGGAAAAATGAAAAATAAAAATTGTACAATAACCTGGTTGCATAAGTGTGCACACCCCTAAACTAATACTCACCTTTAGATTTTATCACAGCATTCAATCTTTTTGGGTAAGAGTCAATCGGTTTGGCACATCTCGACTTCATTCTTCATTGCAAAAGCATTCCAACTCTGTCAGATTGGCCGGGCATCTCCTGTACACAGCCCTCTTCAGGTCACCCCACAGATTTTTCATTGGATTTAGGTCTGGACTCTGGCTGGGCCATTCCAAAACCTTGAACTTGTTCTGGTGAAGCCATTCCTTTGTTGATCTGGAGGTTTTCTTCGGGTCGTTATCATGCTGAAAGGTGAAATTCCTCTTCATCTTAAGCGTTTCAACAGAAGCCTTAAGGTTTTGTGCCAAAACTGACTGGTATTTGGAGCTATGCATTTCTCCTTCCACCCTGATTAAAGCCCCAGTTCCAGCTGAAGAAAAAACAGCTCCAAAGTATGATGCTGCCACCACCATGCTTCTCTGTGGGGATGGTGCTCCTTTGGTGATGCGCTGTTTTTTTTTTTTTTTGTTTTTTTTGTGCCAAACATATCTTTTGGTATTATAGACAAAAAGTTCAACTTTGGTCTCATCAGACCATAACACGTTATTCCACATGGTTTTGGGAGATTGGATGTATTTTTTCTTTCTTTTTGGTTAAAAAAGGCTTCCGTATTGCCACCCTACCCCGTAGCCCAGAGATATGAAGAATTCTCGAGATTGTTGTCACATGTAGGGAGCAACCAGTACTTGCCAGAAATTGCTGCAATTCTTTTAATGTTGCTGTCGGCCTCTTGGCAGCCTCCCTGACCAGTTTTCTCCTGATCTTCTCATCAGTTTTCAAGGGACATCCTGTTCTTAGTAGTGTCACTGCCGTGCCATATTTTCTCCACTTGTTGATTATTGTCTTTACAGTGTTCCATGGTATATGCAATGCCTCGAAAAGTTTTTGTAACCCTCTCCTGATTGATATTTTTCAACAATGAGATCCAGTACCTGCTTTGTAAGCTCTTTGCGGCCCATGGCTTTTCCAGATGGATGTTACCAAGAAGATGTCAGGAAGGTCCTATAGGAACCGCTGTACTTCGTTTGGGGGTAATTCTATCACTTTATTTATTGGCAGGTGTATACTAATTAGTATTTAACATGAGTTTGAATGTGATTGTGATTTAACTTAGTTTCATTTTCGTACATCGCAAAAAATGGCCATTTTAACAGGGGTGTGAAGACTTTTTATATCCACTGTATACAGACACAGTACTCGGTTCAATCCATAACATTGAACATACAACTTACACACACTGGAACTTACTACTCGCTATTATGTGCTGGCTGTCTTGTTGCTAACACTACTCGATATTGTCCATTGGCTAGCTTGTCGCTAACACTACTCGCTATCGTCTGCTGACTAGCTTGTTGCTAACACTACTCGCTATTGTACGCCGTTTTCTTCTGTGCTGCAATTTCAGTCCAAAAAGTCGCATAAATATTTGAAGCTCACTATAGTAGAACAATACAGCCACTCAAACCTATAACTGTAAAAGTGTGCCTAAAATAGCTTTTCACGAGCTTTACGTGCTCTGACGGAACAAGCAAAAGACACACTTTTGTGTAGGCATGCGTTTTTCCCCCAACTTCGCACATCAAACCTCCCAGGATGGGAAATGACCTCATTACAACTTGCACGTTAGCGCTTACAAAGCACCACGGACGCAGCACTAGTCTCATCTCTCGTGTATGTGTGGGAGGAGGTCCTCTGGTCTAGATGATATTATTACACAGGGTCCTAAAGAACGTGGATTTCTCACAACATTACAACATCTGAGCAATTTAACATTTGAACACTCTTTTCTGTAGAATTCCTGTCATGCTTTACACTTTCCTTAACTAAGTTCCCTTAACTAGCCTTATTGTCTGGCAAAAAAAAAGATAAAATGTAATTTGGAAATGGAAAAAAAGGATAGAGAAGTTTATTCACTGGAAACTTCCCAAAGGGTTCTACATGGAACCCTCTCTGATATGCAAACACTATGTTCTACCCAATGAGACAAACCGAATAACCTTTTAGGGGTCTAGATTTAACCTCTGTTTCCAATACTGTACGACCAGAGGTATGCAGTGAACTGGCACTATGAGGCGCTGTATGGAGGACCAGTCTGATTCCGTCACCATGGCATCACTGATGTCACTATCGTCACGCTTTCATCCGTGTCTTGTGCTTCGTCCTCCTTCCTCTTCCTCATTGTTATTCTGTGAATCCTACCCCTCTGAGACAGAGAGAGCGTGAGAGAGAGAGAGTGAGATGGACAAAGAGACATACAGGGAAAGAGAGACATAGAGGAGAGAGAGAGAATGAGACAGAAGTAAATGGAGAAAGAGGAGAAAAAGAGACATAGAAGGAGAGCGAGAGAAAAAGATGGAGAGAATAGATGACGAGAGAGAGAGAGAGAGTGCGTGTCTGACTAGTACTATGATTGGTTACTTTTCCCTGTGTGTGCCAGATTCTGCCCTCTTCACATGTTCACACATCCTTGCCCACTCTTATATTGGCGTACACACACAGACACACAGACACACACACACACACACACACACACACACACACACGCGCACACACACACACGCACAAGTGATGGATTGACTAGCGCTGTTCCTTAAATAAATAAGTGATAGGATTATCTTCTGAAACTGTGTGTGTGTGTGTGTGTGTGTGTGTGTGTGTGTGTGTGTGTGTGTGTGTGTGTGTGTGTGTGTGTGTTTCATTCTGTAATGATCTGTACTGCCATATCACACTGACAGGGTCATGGCTTGGTGTTATTTTCAGCCATGCGGTATTGCTATGATATGGATTATTGCTTACGACATCCATTTCACTCCTCGTCTCTGCATTTCATTTATCTGTCCATCTTTCACGTCATCTCTTTCGCTCCGTCCCTCTTTCCTTATCTATCGCTTCCTTTGCCTGTCTGGAGAAGGGAAGCAGAATACTTATCTCCCTTCTTGTCAAGTTTTCTCCAGCATCCTCCACACTCTCTCTCGTCCTCATCCTGTCCTAATTTGTTTTGCTCATCATATTTACTTTATGTACTTTAATGATCATACATGTCCACAGAATAAACATTTTTCAAATAGCCTTAAATGCTGAGAACACTTAACTATTCTTAACTATGCATAAGTATCCCCCCCCCAACTCTTGCCACAGATTCTCAATCAGATTGATGTTTGGCTCATTCTAACACATTCAGGTTCCTGGGTGAACCACCCTAGTGGAACATTGGCAGTGTGCTTAGGACCGTCATCCTGTTAGAAAGTAAATATCCACCCCAGACTCAAGTCTCTCACAGACTGGACCAGGTTTTGTTCTGTAGCCTCGACCCCGAACAGGCTGTCACTCCCATGATGCTACCACCACCATGGTTCACTGTAGGGATGGTGTTCTCAGGGTGATGAGCGGTTTTAGGTTTAGGCCAAATGTACTGCAGTAGGCCAAAAAGGTCAGTTTTTGTCTCATCAGATGAGAGAATATTTTCCACATGATTTTAAACAGGATTTCATGTGTTTAGGTTTTTTTTTTCTTTCAGTAATGGCATTATTTCTTGCCACAGTTCTAAAAAAAAGCCCAGTTTTTGGAGTGTTCAGGCTGTGATTGTCCTGTGAACAGTGTCTCTGCTCATTCAGAGGTACTCTTGGTTTCTTGATGGACAGCCTCCTCTAGGCAGAGCAATATTCTTTGAATTTCTAATGATGGATTTGGAATAGTGCTCAGTGGGATATTGAAAGTTTAAAACCAAACACTTTGGTAATATGAGTGGTACCTTTCCAGAACTTGGTGATTTGATGATTTATATTTTATATTTACATCCTTAGCATACCTTTGATTGATATCAGTGCAGTTTCTCGTGAAGAGTAATAATGAGTAAAATCACTTGTGGTGAAAGTTTTCTCTTCTCTGGCTATTAAATATGCAAGGTTTTGCAAATTTGATTTTCGGGTCGGGGGCACAGTGGCTTAGTGGTTAGCACGTTTACCTCACACCTCTAGGGTTCTGGGTTCTAATCCTGCCTCTGCCCTGTGTGCACGAAGTTTGCAGGTTCTCCCGGTACTTTGGAGGTTTCCTCCTGGTACTCCGGTTTCCTCCCCCAGTCCAAAGACTTCCATGCGTTGTAGGCTGATTGGCATTTCCAAATTGTCTGTAGTGTGTGAATGGGTGTGCGATTGTTGGCACAACAATCCAGGGTGTCCTCAGCCTCGTGCCCCGAGTCCTCTGGAATAGGCTCCAGGCTCCCCCGTGACCCCGTGTAAGATAAGCGGTACAGAAAATGGATGGATGGATCTTCAGCTCTTCAGAACCTGTCTGCTTCCTGTATTATTCAGGGACGATCAGGCTGTGGCCTGTTGATAACTTCACCTCAGCTGCATTAATGCACGTTTTCCTTTAACAAACAGTGTGCAGCCTGCTACATCTCACCCAGCATTATTTTTTTTATATGCGCAGGACATTTTTTTTCTTGCTTGTACTGTAGCCATGAAACATCTTTCAGCCATGGTTTGTTTAAAATGTATTGGTTGTGCAGGGTTACTTGTCACTTCTGTTTGTCTTCTCTTGTTTGGAGAACCCACTTCCGAACTCGTTGTTCTGCCCACGCTGTATGTCTTTGTTACTGATAAGAAGGTGTTAGTTAATATTTTAATGGCAACTCTGACAGTAGTTTCAACATCAAGGCCAGTTTATATTAATCGCAAGTTTATATTAATGCACTCTGTTTCTTGTCTGGTGGATCCTTCATATAAACGCAATTGCCTGTTCGCATTACATCACATCCTTTCCCATTTTATACATTTTGTCTTCAGTAAATTTACTCTGTATTCTGTCTGAGCACGGCTTTACTCGTACTCGCCTGCTTATCTGGATGACCACTTTTACTTCCTAATCATTATTTTCTAAACAACAGGCTTTTAGTAGAAGGTTAAAACCTTTTATCCGACTCCTGCAGCTATTTTCTACACGCAATCACACACCACCTTGACTTTATAGCCCCTGGATTTGACTTTTCTCGCCTCCTTGCTTCGGCTTGCTGTTGCTCTCAGAAAGGAAGCTGTGTTTTTTTTTTTGTATGGTTGGTTTTGTGAATCCTGAGTGCACAGTGTAGAGCTCGGCTCGTTCAATTATTCATCACATGCGCTGGAGAAAGGCTTCTGGGTTTCTCGAGCGTGTGCAGGTTCTGTTTGTGTGTGTGTGTGTGTGTGTGTGTGTGTGTGTGTGTGTGTGTGAACTTGCGTGCAGTGACAGAGATTTCCAACAGCTTGCACAAGACACAAGGGAGCAAACCTCATGCTAACATACACCACACACACACACACACACACACACACACACACACACGCACCTTTCTGCCTGTAGGTCTATTATCCCCCGTCCTGTACAAGCAGATAAAAAGGGGCCACTTTGCTCTGTAAACTCTAGTGGACAGAAATAACGTATGGTTTCTTAATTAGGACGCAGCCGGGTGATACCAGCAGGAGTTCACGGAGTAGAGCAGCAGTCGTGCTGCTAACGTACACTCGGTAATTAACCCTAACAAACGGGTAGCGGCAATTAGCACCCCGGAGGATGTGTGTGTGCATGGATCTGTGCATGGATCATTTCGCCTCTCCAGCGGAAGCGATTCCCGCGTATGCTGTAGTCAGTTGTGGTGGCAATAACAAGGATCCAGGATGAGTTAAGATTTTGATAAATATTTAGCACAATGTGATTTGCTGCATACTGGATGTGATATAATGTATTCAAAATTTTAAAACGTCGTCTTCCAGTCTTGTCTGGTTTTGTTTCTCACTGAAGCCTCAGATTCTTGTTCTTGGCTGACAGGAGTAGAACCCGACGTGATGATCTGCTCTTGTAGCCCATCCCCCTCAAGGTTCGGTGTGTTGTGAGATGCTTTTCCGTTCACCATGGTTGTAAAGGGTGGTTATTTGAGTTTCCAAAGAATTACTGACCTCACTCATCGACAAGGCGTTTCCAGAACTGTATGCTAGTACGAATATGCTGATGTGTGTGTTTTTAATTTTGTTTGTCTCCTTTTGTCCATAATCTAAGAAATTCCCAGCCCAAAATACCTGCTTCTTGCTATCTTTCAGCAAACTCCAGGTTGGGCTTGATGTTTTACAGACCTGTCCGTTTTTGTTTTTTTTTCTGTTTTGTTTTGTTTTTTTTTTCTAGCAGATGGTGCTTGTCATCTTGAAAAATGTTTTAGACTGCTACTAATTGGCATGTGCTAATTATTCTTCTTCGAAACCAGTCTGGGAAACAGAAAATGATGGGTGCTTTAGACAGATATCATCATATCTTCGACTTTCCTTTCCGAGGAAGGTGAAGATCAGTTGAAAGAGTGCGATAACGCACGCTGATTGAATTAGCTAGTGTGTGGGAATATGAACTGCTAATGAAATGCATGCCGGCTATTAACAGTGCGGACTCGCTTTATAATTGTGTATCGGTGTCATGAGTGTGGGTTTCCATAAATAAATTCACAATCTCACAGTTTCAGAGTCCGGTGTTCCTCACCGTCTGGACATTTAAAGAAGTTTATCACAAGCAAAAAAACAAAACAAAACAAAATTACAGATGTCACCCCGATGAATACTAATACCATTTACTTAGGTTTTAATTTCTTTTTCCTTTTAGCAGTCTCCGAGTAAAGATGTATTTAGGAGATTCTACCACATCATGCATTACTCATTGTAATTGTTTAAAAATTAAGTAACTGACATGTTCCTAAGTACAAGGGACCATCTGCGCATTATATCTCCAAAACGTCTAGGCAGAAAGGACTAAAATAACCACATGAGCCTTGCGTTTAACAAAAAAAATGGTGTGTAATTTAGACTGGAAGTTTCTCAGTGATGGAACGAGAGAAGCAGGATCCCAGAGTGGCCCAAAAATGATAAGAACTATTCGAGATAGCAATAATGTCATCTGAATAGGGCTTTAGTCTCTCTTCTTAATATTTTCTTGCTGTTTCTTTTCCTTTGAATGCTCAAATCCGATTGGTAAGAAAGTGTCGATTAATTTTCTGTAACAGCAGCTCTAAAAGTAGTTTCGGTCTAAAATGTTTATTTCGGATATTTGGAAGGAGTCTCCCGTGTCATCACTGATTATTCTCAACCTTGATCATTTTCCCAGTCCCTGCTCATGAAAAAGAGCACTCCCATAACATAATGCTACCACTACCATGCTTCACTGTGGGCATTCCTTCTTGCTACGCTTCTACAAAGCCCAGCTTTGTGGAGTGTCCAGGCTGTACAGTAACTTTAAGTTTTCCGACCTGGGAAAGTCTGACAGACTGCTTTTTGCGCTTTGTGGTTTCTCAGTAATATGACTATAAATTGATTGAATTCATTCTTTAATAAATAACATTTGTGACTGTAGACAAATCCCTGTGGTATGAGGATAAAATACTTCAAGAAGTGCCACAGGAAAATAATCAACCCCACCGTCGATTGCTTTCGTAAATCATCACCCCACCCAAGTGTTTTTATTTCTTACTTAGCAGAGGTAAAAAGTACTTAAATAACTGCATTTCATTACTTAAGTATCATTGTAGAGGATTTGTACTTGAGTATCTGAGTATAATTAATATTTTATACTTGTATTTTACTCTACAGTGTAAACCCTAATGTTGTCTTTACTTCAACAATCATGACTAAACATGATTATGGGTTTTGGACCCATAAATCAAAAATCATTTAACTTATTTACCTACAAAATACATAAACTTAAGATTTCAAGTGAACTCAAAATCATGTTTTATTAAAATAGCTCACTCTGGTCTTTCTTTGATGTGATTGGCCATGCAAGGAGTTCCGCCTGGCAACAAGTGAACTAATGTGCTGATTGGTAGATAATCGCAAAAGGCGGTCCTCTTCGTATCGTCTGTTGCTGGTAACGGTGTAGTGAAATTCAAGAGTTCATCATGAGTGGGAGAGACGACTCCATGTGTGTTTACAAAGAAATGGCAATCATGTAGAGGATGTTTTGGGAATAAAGTTACATTTTGCTAAAAAGTGTCCCCATACCCCATCTCCCCATGGAGACTTTTGGGACATTATGTATTTACTTACACTTGAAATGAACTCCAAGTTAAGTGAACACCAAGTTATTTAAGCACCCCGATCCACTGGTGGACTAGTGGCTAGCATGCGTCGCTCTCACTGCAGCAACCCGTGTTCGATTTCTGGTCAGTAAATGATAAAATACACTATATGAACACCAAGTTAGGTGAACTTGATTATTTAACTACAGTCTACATGAGCACCAAGTTAAGTGAACTTAAATATACAAGTTTTGGGACAGCTCATTACTCAATGAAACTGAGGGAACGAGCTTACTCAATCGAGTACAATCAACTTGTTAAGGTTTTCAGTGTATTTACTCAAACCTTTCACTCCATTTAGACTTTCAAAGAGCTTTACAAATTTTATAGCATAGCTCTAAATCCAGTCGTTTGGGTCGATTCGAAATTCAAAGAAATGTACCTGGAATTCATACGATTGCATATAAATAAAGTCATGAGGAAATATACGAACACTTACTAAGAGCTCTATACTCTATTAAATGCATACGATTTTGACACTGCTTGCTTTTAAGCCTGTATTTTTCTGTACTTTTGTGACATCATTAGTGTCACAGCCAAAAGGAAAATGCCGATTAAGTATGAAAAACGTTTAACATTAACTTTCCTCAAAATCACACTGCTTAAAGTTTAACCAAAGCAAAACTTTAGATGTCTTTACATACACACTACACACTGTGGCAGTGGAGATACCCACGAAGCTCTCAGACTTGCACTAATTACTGAGCAGCCAATTAAAATGCAACTCCACGGAGGACAAATGTCACGACAGCAGCCTATTAAAGGAGCCGTGAGGAGCCGAGGGCGTCACCCCGAGGACGCAGGGATGAGCAGCGAGCACTCAGCCGTGACACGTCACTACTCCAGACCCACACGTAGCGAGTGAAATTCAACTTGCTCTCAGAATACAGATCAGAAGCTGCACGTCGGTCTGTTCATCCTGAGAATGCAGATAACGTGAGTGGGCTTAGTGGTGTCAGAAAAATGGAGCACACAAACGCTGCTGCCGAAAATTTGAGCCAAAAACGTACAGGTAAAAGCCAGAGAAAAAGCGAACCCATCAAACATACTGTACATCATTCATAGTGTCCTAAATAATAATGAATAACTGAAGAGTAGTCAGGAATTTTAAAGTGTTACATGATTGCTTTTAATATTAACAGTGCTTATCCATATCAATCATTTTCTTAGTGTCTTACAGTGTATACACATGTCGTAGATAAGAGAAGGTTCCTCAAGGGTTCTTCACTTCCTGAATGGGTTTTAGGGAAGTTGAAAAACTTTACAAAGGACCTTTAAGGGTTTCTCCAAAGGGGAAGCCAAGACACCCTTAAAGATATTAAGTGTATATTAAAAAATATTTTTATTGTTGAGTAATAATACTACTCTTTTTCCCTGCTTGTAAAATGCCCTTGCGTCTTGGAAATCTGCTTATTATATAAGGAACACAACACTTTGCAGAGTGCTGCCCCAGGAAAATAATCTGATAAAGAGGTTTGATAAAGTGGAGTTACTGCTATCACACTGAAATTGATTATTTTCCAATAACAACGCTTCCTGGGGTGTTTTATTTGTCTTATCTACCAAAATTTGTGAAAATTGATTTATTGATGAATGACACATCATGCCTTTTATCCATTATTGATACAGTTGATGTTGTGGGACATTCGTGAAACCAGTTAGTTCTTGTTATGACTTAACTCTTTTTAACAGAAGCCTAAAAATGGAATTTCCTCCTGTTTTGGGTCTGCCCGTGTTCAGCATTGAACGTATTTGTGATGTAACACCACACAGTAGTGGTTAATGGCTCTTATGAAAGTAGACATTCAGATTTTTAAGAATTTCCAGGGTTTTTTTTTTTAGTGATATTTTATCAAAAAAGCTTTAGATGTGCTGCCTTTTTTTTTTTTTTTTTTTTAAATCTCTGTACCAATGTTCTTGTGGAAAGGTGTGAATTCTTTGCCTCCCATTTCCCATCGCCCTGCTCACCAGCAGCTAAACACAGAGTCATGATACTCTACACACAGAAACCCAACAGCATCCTGACTAATCTTATAACAGACTTATGGTGATAAAATAATTCATTTGTTTATACTGGTTGCTTGTGTGTAGCTAGTGTACTGCTAGAAAATTGTTCCTTCACTGTTTCTTGAGGAAAAAAAAAAGAATTCTCATGTTACTGAGAAACCGAACTCCAGTCAACTAACCCAGTATCCATGGTTTGGATTGAGGGTGACAGAAAAAGTGCTCAGCATGTGGGAAAGTTTGCAAATCTCCCAGGTTTCTCCCTCTGAGAGACCAGAGCTTCATCAAGGCTTCCAGAGCATTCACACCCTCTTCATAGCTTTGATATTCTAAATATATGCCAACTGTAGAGTGAAATAAAGCGTAAAAAAAAACAAAAACAAACCCCAAACTGATTTGTCTCCCAGAAGAGCAGGACATGGTCACTACTTCTTTTGCAGATGTTGCTAGGACATTAGGGAGGACTTAAATGTGTGTGTGTGTGTGTGTGTGTGTGTGTGTGTGTGAGAGAGAGAGAGAGAGAGAAGTGGATTTGAGTCTCTGTGGCAGCTTCTGTTCAAACACTTCACACATCTTTTATATGCCATTAGAGGTTTTCCCCTGTAGAAAGAGATACACTGGGTCTGATCAGAGGGTGTAGGAGGTGGAAAAATAGCTGCAGGCACGGCTGCTTCTGAGGCAAATAAAACATAACAGAAAAACAAGCACGTACTGTACACTCGCAAGATCTCTTAACTGCCTCAGTGCCAAGAACCTGCACTGAATTTTAGGAGGCTTTCATGCTTGCTGCAACTACAACCTGGAACCATCCATTAAAAGAGTACCACATACACATTTACGACAGAGTTGTACAACAGAGTTATAAAAGTGTTAAAACACTGACAGCTCTGTCGTAAATGTGTATGTGGTACTCTTTTAATTCCGTAACTTACTAATGTGTATACTGTATCTTTTTGTGTGTGTGTGTGGGCAATGGGTTGTGTGTTATTTTGAGGTTATTTTGGCCAGGACTCTTTCGTAAAAACAGATATTGGTAATCGCAAGCGAATTCCTGGTTCAGTAAAGGCTCAATAAAGTAAAATAAAATGAAAATTAAGCGTGTAACAATACATTCTGTTCAATTAATTAAATTATATTTCAGAAAAACTTTTTTTCCCCCAGCTATTCTGTCATGGTGGCTTTGTGGTTAGCACATTTGCCTCCCACCTCCGGGGTTGGGGGTTCGATTCCCACCTCTGTTCTGTGTGTGCGGAGTTTGCATGTTCTCCCCGTGCTTCAGGGGGTTTCCTCCGGGTACTCCGGTTACCTCCCCCAGTCCAAGGACATGCACTGTAGGCTGATTTGCATTTCCAAATTGTCTGGGTGTGTGAATGTTTGTGCGATTGTGCCCTGTGATGGATTGGCCCCGTGTCCAGGGTGTCTCCTGCCTTGTGCCCCGAGTTCCCTGGGATAGACTCCGGGCTCCCCGCCACCCTCTGTAGGATAAGCGGTATGGAAAATGGACGGATGGATATTCTGTCATATTGATGTCCATAACACTAAAAGACAAAAAGCTCTGAAGTGACAGTTTTGATTCCAGGGATAATTTAACTAGAAGGGAAGTGCTCCATTCAGATTAATAAAATGACCCATGTGAAGTTCACGCCTGCTAAGTTGCCGGATTTTTCTTGTGTAGAGCTCTTAGCAGTTTTTGATTAGACCACCAGCTTTAAAATCAAACACTTTCCTTTAAGACAGAAACGATAATGGTATAGAATAGGACGAGGTGTCTACCTTGTGAAGAACCAGGACACAGTAGAGGAGAACTGTGAGAACTTTATTTTCATCTCAAATACATAGTTTTCACTTTCAATGGTTCTTTGGATATATTTTCTTTTTGCTTCCTGAATGTCTAGAAATCTGAAGCTGTTTTTTCAACATAATTTGGAGGAACTTGTATATAAGTGGATCAAGGGCAAGTGGACACCTGCTTATGGCTGGAGGTGTGTGTGTGTGTGTGTTTGTGTGTTTGTTTTTTCTCAGCAAGATCGTCAGGAAGCCAGGCTTAGAGATTACCGAGGACTTGTCATTCACCCACTGAGTGAACCACACCTCCGTCTTCTGTTTCTGTCTCTCTCTCTGTCTCTCTCTCTCTTTCTCTCTCACACATACACACACAGACACACTTTCTCTTGGTTTCCAGATCTCTTTTGTGTGAATATAACTTCTGGACTCTCCATTGTGTCAAATTCACAAACCACTTTTTGGCATGTAAGAACCAGTTCTTCATCTTGTATGCTCTCTACACACATTCAAGATGGACCAAAAGGCACCCTCAAGTGAACAGAGAGATATAAACATCGAGAGAGAAAGATCTTTTCAGAGAGAGAGAGAGACAGAGTGAGAGAGAGAGAGGATGGGTGGGAGGAAGAAACTGGCAGCCGTCCTTATCCAGCTCACCCACCAGGGCTTTCACGCTTTCAGTCTGTCTCTCAGCCCATTCATTTCACCAAGCGTGAGTGATGTCAGGGACTGTCTTAATGCTGCTCGAACCGAAGGAAGGATAGATGCAATGAGTGATGAGATCTGGCAGGAGAAAAGTGAGCGCCGATGGAAATTGAGGAGCCTGAGGAACCAGGTTGGTCTCAAAATCAAGTGTCTTTTGCCATCCTTTGGCTGTAGATGATGTGTTAAATATACAGAGAGTAGGGATGTAAACGAACACGAATACGTCTTTTATTTAGAATGAACAGATGATGTGTTCTTAATGGATACAAATACAGATACAAATTGGACTCGCACTATTATTATTTTTTTTTTGTTTTGTTTCAAGAAAAACCTTCGTAGGGCATCTAGTTGGGATGCACCGCAAAAAGTTGTTTTTTTACTTCCATGTTATATGAAGCTCACAGAGTAAAGAAAGATTATGCTAATTCACATGCATAATGCATTTACAGTGGTCATTCATTCATCCTTAGTACCTGCCTGGTCAGGGTCGTGCTGGTTTAACTTAGACTGCTAGTTTGTTTATATGTTTTGGAAAATAGAACCAACCAAAATTGTTAGAAAGTGTCATGGGATATAACTGGGGGACCAATGATGTAGCTCAGGTTGAGGATCACTACTAGCTATAATTCTGGGTAATATCTCCGGATCTGTTTTTTGCTATGTGTGAAGACCAGGACCAGTCTAAAATGACACATAACCTTGGGCTATGCTATGCATATGAAGTCAGAATAGAAGATGCTTCACTCTCAAGAGAGCCATTGAAGATCAAGCAAGAAGATATTTAGTTAACGAGCTAGATAGCTGCTAGCAAAAAGGCAAATATGGAGGTGTCTGTGTTTTTTCCGTACTTCATCATTTCGAAATGAAAGAATGAATGAATGAATAAATAAATAAATAAATAAATGGAGTGAAAACCAAGTCTGAGGAGTCTAAAAAAACAAAGCTTCAAAAGCTTTTTCAAAGCCTAGTTGGAAAGCAAATGGCTGAAGTGGAACTAACAGGAAGTGACCATATAAGGAAAGAGAGAAACACACATGGGGAGCAGAAACAATGTGGCGATGACAACGCCGCTGACGTGATGTCAGTCATATTGACAGCTTTTTAATAACACTCTTTGAACTATGAATCACTAGACTGTGATTCATTCATGTCCAAAATGTATTCTACTCTCATTACTCTGAAGTGTTTTTTTCCCCCCATAATAGACTATGTGAGAGCAGAGTGACAGTGACAATGTGACTAACCATTGGGAATATCGACATTTTCCTCAAGTATGGTGATAAATAGCTGAGAAAAGACTCCTTAAGAGCTCAGAGTGTCTGACATGTGAAACAACTCTTATCATTCCCCACTTCCTGTTTCTAAAGGAAATGCATCAAGCATCAATAAGAACCCAGAGCTTGACCGTGAAGATGTTTTATGGTCACATTAAGGCATTTATCTGAGAGTGGAAGCTGTGAGAGTGAAGAGAAAGTGAGAGTTTGGGTGTTAGGGGTCAGCTATGATTGTCCCTTATTGCTTTGAAGAATGTGAGCATTGCTTCTAGCATTGCTGATGTTCATAACATGTTATAAGGCATTTATATTTAGTTATATATATATATATATATATATATATATATATATATATATATATATATATATATATATATATATATATAGGCATGATACACATTGTTCTAAATATTTATGAAAATGCATTACACTTGTCATAACATACTATAACACCCTTAACAAAAAAAGCTAAGCACTTATAAACTGGGGCAGAATTTCTTTCAGCATTGATATAATGTGCTATGAGCAGTGCTTATAATGCTTTTTGCTTACGATTTATAAATGCATTATAAACATTGATATAAACTATAATACCTTCTTCCCCCATAAATAATTATAACAATCTGAATAATTCCTTATGAATGCATTATAACAAGCAATGAATGTACTCATAGGTCATTATACATATAGCCTTCATAGAAAGCATTATCCATTTTATACATAATGTTTATTACGCATTATGAATTAACATGGTGCATTAATAATGTTTGCTATTAGCACTATAATGTGTTACATATAAACATAGTTTCAGTTTGAATTATTCATTATTTGAATTATTCATTGTTTATTGCTTTATGAATGTTAATAACTGCATTATAGTGACTTTATTACTCAATGTTTTATCTCTATTAATAACTGCAAAGACATTATGGGCTCGATTCAATTCAGAATCATTAAAAAAAAAAAAAAAAGTAATTATTACACCTGCAGCTTTTATAATATATCTCACTTTACTTAGAGATCACAAATACCACTTATAAATGTGTTACAAATGTTTTATAGCATGCAATTACACATTACAATGCATTAAAAAATTATACCTAATAATACATATGTACAGTTAAATATAATACGGTATGAAAGTGTCATGTACACTGCTTACAGTGCATTATAATAACGGTTTATAATGTATAATGGACATTGCTATGAAGTGCAATACATTTTTATAAATAATTATACCACAAAATGTATAATGCCTTATAAATGTGTTATAACATGTCATGAATGCTTTTATAAATCATTATAAATGCAACAAAGATAGTGTTAACTCTGTGTGTAGTGCTGACTGGTATTCAGAGGGCTACATGACACCTACATAAGCCCTGTATAACTGGCATTAACCTACACACATGTACTGAGAGCTGTCATTAATGTTGGTAAATTTGAGTCAAGTTGACATGATGAGTGACAGATTGGAAAGCATTATAACACACGAGGTTGTGTTATAAGGCATAACAAAACATTCACTATGCAACAGTGATGCAACGCATTATATCATTATATTTGGACAGTGGTGATCATAACAGTGTAACAACAGAGTTATGTACAGTACATTAGGTCTGTATTCTTCTGCTTATAATATTATGTAGCCAAATGACAAATCATGACAGAGTTATGTAGGTATGACCCAAAATTAGTCTGGTTTTGATTTTATGTGTCTCTGGTTTACCAGAAGTGCACTGAGCTGCATAGCGTTCCAATGCAAGTCAGTCTTGAAAGTGTTATAACAGTGTTATAACTGTATGGTAACAAAGATTCTGTGTTGATGACTGTGGTGTTACAAATAACTTGACATGAAACTTGACAAACGTAGTTTTATATGACAGCTTCTGCCTGTTTTTATGTAGTTTTATGTAGCTTTTAGGAAAGATTCACGTAGGTGCTCTGAAGCCTTATGTATACCCGTCTTCAGCAAAGTATTACTGACTCGGTGCTCCTCTGATTCTGTTGAGCAAATCTGTTACATATTCATGAGATGTCTGTGAGTAAAATATCTCCCTGTTGTGCCAGCCGTGCTCGCTATTTCTGCTCTCTGTTCCCTTCAGTGAGTTTCGGAAGAAAGCGAAAGCAGAGAGAAGTTCAGAGAGATGAAAACTCGCAAAATCGTAGAGATGAGAACCCGTTCTCTCGGGTCGTGATTATTTTGCTAAGAACGCAATGTTTCTTGATAAAAATAGCCCTCGCTTGCAACAATCAAGTGAGCTGTGTGTGTGTGTGTGTGTGTGTGTGTGTGTGTGTGTGTGTGTGTGTCTGAAACCGAGCCAGCTGACTGATGTGTTTCTATATGGAGAGAACACCAGCGGAGTGCCTTTAATGCCAGAAGGACAAATTTGAGGGGTTGAGAATGAGGATGAGAGAGGCAGAGTTAGAGGGGTGAGAGAGAGAGAGAGAGAGAGAGAGAGAGAGAGAGAGAGAAATGAGTGGATGTAGACAATACCGTAACTTTTAGAGGAGGTGTTTTGTATAAGAGGTTCGCACTGCAGCAGGAAACACAGTGATTTATGTAAATGAGGTGAATCAAAATAAAGAAATGTTCAGAGCAGGTAAAGCGCATTAACATTCATTTAACTGAGGAGGAAATTCAGAAAGCTGCTGAGAGATAAGAGAGGAGAAGAAAAGGAGAAGAGGGGGCTGTAGGAGAGAGAGGAAGAAAAGAAATGTAATGAATACAGTATAGTGCAAGAGTAACAGTGCTTTTCTCCTTTATATTTCTCAATGTGGGCGTGAAGGACTGAAGCTCCGCCCCTGATGGTCACAACTGAGTTCTGACTTCAGTCACATGCAACACGTGACATCTGATTGTGTGTCACTTTCCCACGTCGCCGTGGGTCAGTGTGTGATGAAGTCTAAAGCAAAAATATGCGACAGGTGGAGCAGGATGGGCAGGGAATGAGGGTGGGCAGGTGACAGGTGTGGTAGGATGGGCGGGGGAGGAGGGGGGGTGGATGACAGGTGGGGCAGGATGGGCGGGATTGACAGTTGTGGCAGGATGGGCGGGGTTGACAGGTGTGGCAGGATGGGTGGGATTGACAGTTGTGGCAGGATGGGCGGGCGACAGATGGGGCACAGGATGGGTGGGATTGACAGTTGTGGCAGGATGGGCGGTGTTGACAGGTGTGGCAGGATGGGCGGGGTTGACAGGTGTGGCAGGATGGGTGGGGGAGGAGGGTTGGCGGGCGACAGGTGGGGCAGGAGGTCTCAGACTAAAGAAACACTAAAGAGACAGTTCTTACACTCTTGATTTTCCCTCTTCACCTTGTGTAAAATCTCATACCCATCTCTCTCTCTCTCTCTCTCTCTCTCTCTCCTTTTTTCTTCTCTTGGCCCAGTTCTGGTTTGGCTCTTGTACTCTCTGTCTTCATATACTCATGCATAGAGAGAACTCCCCACTCCTCCTTTCTTCTCTCCTCTTTTCTTCTTTCCTCTTCTTCTTCTCCTCCCCTCCTTTCTCTGCTACTCTCTTGTCATCTTTCCTCTGCTTGCTCCACTCTTCCTTTCATCATTTCTCTTCTCCTCCTTCCTCCCCTCCTCTCTCCTCTCCTCATTAATCCTATCCTACTTTCTCCTCTCCTCCATTATTCTTTACTGCTTTATCTTTCCTCTCATCCTTTTTCATCTCCCCCTTTCCCTCTTCTTCCCTTCTTTCTCCTCTCTACTCTCCTCTTTTTCCACTCATCTCCACCCTTCCTTTCTCTTCTTCTTATTTGTTCTCTCCTCTCATCCTTTCTCCTCTCCTCCCCTCCTTTATCCTCTCCTCTCTTCCTTTCTTATCTCCTGTCCTTCATTCTCCTCTCCTCCTTTCTCCTTTTTCTTTTCTCTCCCGTTCTCCTCTCCTTCCCTACCTTCTCCTCTTTCCTCTCCTTTTATCCCCTTTCTCTTCTCTCCTCCTTTCTGTGCTCAGCTCCTTTCTTCTTTCCTCTCCTTCATTCTCCTCTCGTTTTCCCTCTCTTCTGCTCCTTTACTCACTCCTCTCCTCTGCACCTTTCTACACTACTGTCCTTTCTTCTTTCCTCTCCTCCTTTATGCATTCATCTCCTCTCCTTCTTCCTCCTCCCCTTCATTCTCCACTCTTCCTTTCTTCTCACCTCTCCTCCTTTGATCACTCCTCTCCTCCTTTCTCCTTTCCTTTTTTTTCGTCCTTTCTCCTTTCCTCTCACCCTTTCTCTTCTCCTCTGTCCTCTACTCTCCTTTCGGCCCCCTCGTTTCTCTCCTCTCCTCATTATCTCTCCTTCACATTTGCTTCTCTCCTTCCTAACCAGCATAATGTTTAGCAGTGCTACAGAGTCCAGAATCCTTATTTCATTCACAAAGGAAATTATTTCTCACACACACACACACACACACACACACACACACACACACACACACAATTGGTTTCCATGCCATATCCCTAAACTGCAGACTAAATCAAAGTGTGTGTCTGTCTTGTGTGTGTGTGTGTGTGTGTGTGTGTGTGTGATTGTGAGTTCTAGCAAATCACGTCTCACCTCCTGCACAAAATGGAGCATAAATCTCTCAAGTAAGCAGACTGTCATATTCACCTCGCTTTCATTTCCTCATCTTTCTCTCTCTCTCTCTCTCTCTCTCTCTCTCTGATACTTGTAAGAAAAGTGTTGTGTTGTCAGTGTGGAAACGGTCAGTGTTGTCAGTTATTGGAAACGACTTTCCATTGTATCAGAACAGAGCAGGGGATAAATGGAAATGTTCCGGAAATTTTCTTCACGTAAAAATATTTTATTTATTGTTATCCTGCTTGTGTCTTTATCGTGTCTTCAAATGTACGTGTGTGTGTGTGTGTGTGTGTGTGTATGTGGAGTGAGTCAGCAAGCAGTCAGGTGGCCTGTCATCATCCTGTTCCTCCCGCGTAAGCATGAAAAACTACCCATCAGCCCATCTGTGAGCCTCCACTGCTGCCCCGTTCCTTCTGCTAGCCGTCCCAGCAGGCTTCATTCCTGAGAGAGAGAGAGAGAGAGAGAGAGAGAGAGAGAGAGAGATATTAGTGTGTATGTGTACATAATTCTCACATATACGAGTGTATGTTTTTTTTTTTAAATCTTGAATTATTATTTTATTCACAAACACCATTTCAACCATTGCTACAGCTGGGAGAGAGAGAGTCAAAGAGAGAGTGAGAGAAACCGATGGATACGGATTGCGAGAGAGAGCGAGAGAGAGAGAAAGAGGGACAGAAAGAGGGACAGATGGATATGAAGTGAGAGAGACAGAGAGAGAGAAAGAGAGAGAGATGGGGAGAGAGAGAAAGACACACATAGAGATAAAAAGAGAGACAGAAAGAGAGAGACAGATGGATATGAAGTAAGAGAGAGACTGATAGAGAGAGAGAGGGTAATACAAAGTAAGAGAAAGACAAATAGAAAAGAGAACACACAGAGACACGCAGATAGACAGATGAATACAAAGTAAGAGGAAGACAGATAGAAATAGAGAGAGACAGAGAAACATACAGAGAGAGAGAGAGAGAGAGAGAGAGATTAATATGAAGTGAGAGGAAGACTGATAGAAAGCAAGAGAAACAGACAGAGACAGAGAGAGAGAGAGACAGAAATATACACGAGACAAATGAATAGAGAGAGAGAGAGAGAGAGAGATTATATTACAAATAAAATATTTACAGATTTCGTCCTGTTACTGTTGAAGAACTTTATGTGATTTATGAACAGTAAGAGTGAGGAATAATAAAGATGGGGAATTGAATTTAACAGGAAATCCCACAAAGGTGAAAATACAGTGTGAAATGTGTAAATGTTTTATTTGTAATATTGAACTTTACTATCGAGCTGCGTGAATAAACACTGCACGGCTGTTTGACTGAAAACGGAGGGAACGTACTGAACATTTTCACTAAATAACGAACGATAAGTCCTGAATGGCCGTTTGATTGAAAACAAAATGGTGCTCCCTGCCCTGTATAATTATACGTAATAAACCGAGAAAAGAATGCGCGTTTTATTCACCGCTGGTCCAAATCGGGATTTATTCCATCGATTTTAAGGTGTCGGCTTTCGGTCCCGATCACCATTACAGCTGTGGATGGAAGCCTGCTCTCTCTGTCTGTGTGTCTATTAGTGCAATGAAGCTCCTGAACTCGATTCGGGTGTCTCGTTTCGGTGTCTATAAAGCCTGAACGCTCGGGGCAGCCATCTGTAGCGTCGTTTCGAACAGAATCGTCGACTACTGATGGACGCTTCACTGTTGGAGAAGCACCGCTGTTGTGGTTTTACTCCGAGCGAACAAATAGCGGTGGCAAATATTTATTAATAACACAGCGCTGTTGAGTTCTCGATTCTGATTGGTCAGAAGGTGTTGATTCATTTTCTATAACAGCAGCTCAGACAGTGGTTCCTGCTGTAGGGCAAATCGCAGGTTTACTGTAAATGAATGCAGTCGTTCACGCTAGCAGGTGACAAGTCGCTCGGGTTTTTCTTTTCTCTTGTGGGCGTGGAGCGAGCGCTACTGTTTATCGCCTTACCATCGGTCCATCGTCTTTAGTTCTGATGAGAGAGAGTGTAGTAACCAAAATATATAGCATGCATTGTTTGTTTTATTGTATGTTATGTGCCAGGCTTCGTATTTGCTGTCTCAGCAATTTAGCAGTGCAAGCTATCTGTACTAACTCCATACACTCACCAGAGGCACCACAATGTACCCCTCTGAAACTATTGGAACAGAAAGGCCACTTCATTTGTTCTTGCTGTAGACTGATGAGATTGAAAGATGAATATGAGAAGAGTGTTTCGAATTTCAGCTTTTATTTCCTGGTATTTAGGCGTAGACTCAGTGGTAGCTCAGTGGTTAAGACGTTGGGCTGCTGATCAGAAGGTCGTGAGTTCAAATCCCAGCACTGCCAAGGTGCCACTGTGGGCCCTTGAGCAAGGCCCTTAACCCTCAACTGCTCAGTTGTAGAAATGACATAAATGTAAGTCGCCCTGGATAAGGGCGTCTGCCAAATGCCGTAAGTGTAATCGTGTTAAACGACATTTTGTATCAGACCACCCAATTTTCAGGCAAGCAAAAAATATTGGAACACGTGACTCTGGAAAGGTGGTTCTTGTTACCAGGTGTGTCCTGTTAGATCGGTTGTTTAAACAATAAACAGCTCCGAACCTCTACTCTTGGTTTCAGCCTTCAGTGATTAACTATTAACAAGAGAGAGAACAAAAAGAGAGGCTGGTGATGGAACAACCGTTTATAGAGTAGCTGCTATAGTCTAAGTGATAACGGGAGCTAGATTGTTTTGTAGATGTTACAACGTGAACAATAGATATAACCGTAAATGGATAAAAAGTATGTTGTTCTTTAGTAAAGGGGGGAAAAAATGTAATTGTGGACAAATTCCTGTCGTATTAAGAGGAATAAAACACTTCAGGGTTTGCTGTTATAGGAAAATGATCAGCATTGGGGTTGTCATCGTTTATTATTTTTTTCTATAACAGCGATAAAAGTGTTTTATTCTAAAAGTGGTCCAAGTTGAGTGATGAATAGAGAACCATAAAGCCCTCATGGTGATGTGTGTGTATATATATTTTTTTTGAGTGAAGGAACACTGACACATCTGTGCTACATCTGTTTAATGAGTGCAGGAGGGATTGCTGTTGATTTTATCTGTTGGTTAGTTACAGCACGTCCCTGGTATTGACCGTCTCGCATCGATCTGGACACTGAGCCGTAACGTATTAGCATGTTAGCATCCAACTGCTAGTGTCACTGGGGCAAAGTGTCTATGTGCAGACATGATCAGGTATGTTTTTAAGTTTTAGGCACCCTATATTTATTTTGTTTAGTACAAACTTTGTTATAGATTTTTTTTTTATTTTATGACTTCAACATTATCAAGTCAGTATAAAAAACATTTTAGATTCCCAAACATTAGTTTTCTAGCACGAAATTAAATGTTACAGAAAAATGTTTGTATGTCATTAAAGAAAGCAGCATATTACGTAAGAGACACTTTTCAGACAAAAAAACACAATGAAGGCTGCTGGGTTTTGCTGCAAAAATAAGAAGCGAGTGCGAAAGTCAAAGTGTCCAGAAGAACTGTGTCTGGTTCTGCAAGATGCTCAATAAAACTTACCAGCTCATTTCCTTATAAAACTGCACACATTGTACCAGAGACTACTATTTTTATTTTTATTTTTATTTTTTTGTCACACCAAATATTGCCTTTGTTTCATTTACTACTGTTTACTGCTCTTTACGGTATTTTTTTTTTTTAAATGTAGAAACATTTAATGTCATTATTTTGAAGGTATCTTTGCTCTAAAGCATTTCTTTGCATGTGCCTAAAACTTTTGCACAGTACTGTATATGATGATGATGATGATGATGATGATGATGGATTTTTTTTTTAATTAACTAACACCAGTGTCAGACAGATTTTCTCATAAGAGCGTGATTCATTTAACCTTCTTTTTTCCCCACTGACTCCTCAATCTCCTGCTATTTTCTCATCTTCATGTTCTGTCTAGACTGCCAGACTCATAACGTCTTTATCTATGAGTCTATCTCTCTCATATTCTTTGTGTGTGTGTGTGTGTGTGTGTGTGTGTGTGTGTGTGTGTGTGTGATGGTGATGATGGAGACCTGTTGTCATGGTGATAAGATAGATCTCTTCTAAAGGATCAGAAGACTTGTTGAGTTAAGTAGTGGTCATGACATACTTTAGGATTGATGGGGGATTAGGGCAGGTTCTGCCCTGAGTGTAAGAGACCATTTAATGATCTCTTTGAAGTTTAGATGCTTTTTTTTTTTTTTTTTTAGACCACAATCCTCCATTTTATTTTCTACTGATGTATGGTTCTTGAACTCAAGCCTTTGTTGTGTCCCATTTTATTTTCTAAACACCCTGAGCGTTGATATAGAAAAAAATTACGATTATATTTCTGGCTCTTAGCTCTTAATGTTACAGTATTAAAGGTTTGAAATATGTGCAGAACCGTAGAACCAGACAAAAGCCGTGTCTGACATGGTGCGTAGTTTTAGTGTGAGGCATGTGTTCACGCTGGCAAATTCAGTCAAATGTACTGCACTATTAATACCCAGACGACAACAAATAGAGACGACGAAGCAGCCTGAGCTACATAACAGAAGGGGCGGAGCCACCAGGTTGTGTTGTGGTTTTAAATTTTGCTGAAAGGATACACAGAATGAAAACACAGCTACGTCGTGTATTCAAATTAAAACAGCTTTAAAACAGACTGTTTTTTGTTGTTTAATGTAATTCATTATAGAAAACAATACGAAAATCTTTAACTATTAAGAACTTGTCAACTAAAATAGAAAATATTGTACTAGAATTATATAAATAAATAAATAAACAAACAAACAAACAAACAAACAAATAAATAAATCCTACAACTAAATAAAACCTTGAAATATTGATTATATAAGATATAATTAAAATAAAACAATAAAAACAACAAAAACATTTTCTCCAGTTCAAGTTTGTTAAATCAAAACTTTAAAATGTAAAAAATTAAAATAAAAAACTTCTACTACTGCTACTACTACTAATAATAATAATTAAATAACTTTAAATTTTTTTAAATTAAAATGGAAAACTACTACTACTACTACCACTACTAATAAGAATAATAATTCTGATAATGATAATAATTATTATTAATAATTATTATTTTCAGGGGCCAAGCACCCACACACGGTTAGCCACATATTTACAGACACAATACAATTCTTACCTAAGCAATAACTATATTGTTGTATGTTTGTAGTTTTACGCATTTGCCAGTCCGTTATGGGAGAATGGTTTTGAATATCCCTTTGATAACTTTTGCTTAGACAGGTCTCAAGATTATGTGAGCCATATTTGGTGACAAAATTTGGAAGAGGAGTAGCAAAAATGCCACTTAGATGGAAGCATTTTCGGCATGTTGTTAACTTTTGACCAATAAGTGGTGCTTGATATTAAAAAAAAGAAGAATTATAATTATTAAAATCATTTAATAATGTTATTTATATTATTAATTTTGTGATGCTTACTCTGAAGATTCCGTCTGCCAAATTTAGTGATGATTGGACAAAATTTGTAGGAGGAGCAGCGAAAAATCAGTTTTTGACAAAATCCAAGATGGCGGAAAATCTAATTAGAAATTGACGTCATGGGGTGCGTTGAACTCGTCTCGACCCAGGGACACACGGTTCAAATGTTATGACCATAAAAGTACTTACAAATTCGGCCCAAATTTGACCTGATGGTGGCGCTAGAGCATTGGCAGCACTTGGCCTAAATTTGGTCAGAATGTTCCTTAGACCCTCCCCAATCAGTGTGCCAAATTTTACAACTTTTTACCAGATGGTTCAATGGGCTGCCATAGATACCCTAGCCAGAAGAAGAATAAGAAGAAAAGGTAGAATAACAATAGAAAATGCTAAACTAAATGAAACCTAGATATAAATATAAAGTAAAATATAAAGTTTCTTGTATATTTAATTTTAGAATAACAATTTATTTGACTTTTCTCTTTTTTTCTCCCCCCAGTTTGGTCTTGCCATTTCCCTTTTCCCTTTTCTGTTTCTGACTTTTTATTTATAGACAATTCTCATCCAACCATTCAATTATAAAACTACGGACTCAGCGCCTGTCTCAGTCTCTTTATACTTACTCTGGACTCATGCAGCTCACACAGCTGTTACTTGTCCTCTTTTTTCTGAATCTGTTATGATTTTTCAGTAGAAAATGTGTGTTTTCTTAAATGTGAACAGCCTAGTTAGCGAGGCAGAGCGTCTCAGGTGTCTGCTTTATTTCTTTCTCTGTGTAATGGCAGGATGAAAGGCAGTTTGTTGCTGAGACCGGGGAGGATGATGGTGAAATGACAGCACTTATGGGGTCTTTGTAACAACAGCTTTTGTGGTTTCCTTGACAACTTATATTTCATCTCTCTTATGACGCGTAAAGCTTTTAAGTGAGCGGAGGGAGACGAGGGGAAAATAGAGTTCAACTGAGAAGGTAAAATATTTGCAGTGTTTTTGACAAAAATGTACTTTATTATTATAAACATTATATAAAATCATTTTCAGAACATCCAGAAAATTTCAGGGGACCACGAGGGGATTTCAGGGAACACAAAGTTCAGGGGACCAAACCTTCATTTTCATAAAAATCAACATAAAACTGATAAGTCAGGTGTTTAAGATAAAACTCATTTAAACACAAATTAACCCCTAAGTTATTACAGTGAATGAAATCTATAACTTACACTACCAATGAATATATATATATATATATATATATATATATATATATATATATATATATATATATATATATATATATATATATATATATATAGTTTGTGTGTATATATATATATATATATATATATATATATATATATATATATATATATATATATATATATATATATATTGTGTGTGTATATATATATATTTTTTTTTTAAACAAAAGCAAAACTAAGTGAAACTTAGTTAACTAACCTAACTGCAAAGCAATAAAAGTAAAAAATAATCCTACAATAAATTAATTTTCGTTTTCAACTTTCAAGTTTCCTGTTACAGACACTCTAAGTTAAGCACTATTAAATTAACTTTAATATATTATCCTCTTTTTTTTCTTAACTGGTCTCCAATTCAGCCAAACAAATTCCTAATGTTTTTACTTGTAGACTGTTAATGAGTCGTTGAACATTTACCTACAGACGAGTGACAAATTAAAGGAAAATCTAACAAATAGAATGTAATATTTGGACATGGAAGTAAGGTAACTTAGTCATGTTGGATAAAAGTCACTGAGCAATATAATATAATATAATACAATATAATATGTTTTCAATATTCATTTTACTTGAGAGAGAGAGAGATACAGTGGGATAGGAGGTGATCTCTCATTGAGTTTAATTAAAAAGGTGTTTTATGAACACTACAGGCAGCTGCTAATCCTTTCCGGACCTCTGTGTGTGTGTGTGTGCGTGTGTGTGCGTGTGTGTGTGTGAGTGTAATGACTTACATATCTTCTTATCTGAACATAATCGAATTTTCTGTAAACATGAGGTCAAGACTTGTGAAACGTGTGAAAAAGCATGTTGGTGTTTCCTGCTTTCTTTCTCCTGTGTGTGTGTTTGTGTGTTTAACTGAATCTGAATCATTGTCAAATTGATACATTTGGTTCATTTGCTGTTTGATTCAGTTTCACACTGCAGATGATCAAACAAACCAAAAGGAAAACAAACCATTTACTGATAGAGGAATGGGAAGGGAAGAGGCGGGGCTGAAGATGTATCCATAAAACTCTATTATTCATTTGAAAAAAAAAAAAAAGAAGAAAAGAAAAAACACGAAAAAGGGAATCAAAACTTTGAAATGTTGAAACAACAAACCAGCCGAGGAGCGCAGAGAACGCAGAACCAGTGATTAAAATTAATGATTAAAGAATGAACTAAATAACTAAGCTGAAAACATTTTATTATTAACGTATTTCGTTCCCTTTGTTTGAACAAATCAAAACACTCAAATCATGTCTGGTTCACTTCTTGCAGTTGGGTCGATCCAGAGTCGAATTGCGTTCTTATTGTAATCGAATCCGAGCCCAGCTTTCTCTTTTGGTCTGCATCCACCATCGAGAGGGAATTCTGGTTATGTCCACATTAATTCGGATAAATCTATAAAACGCGTCTTTTTCATGTTTTGGCGTTCCATCCACACTGAGACGGCGTTTTTCTCCATCAAAAACGGAGCTTTTCAGAAAAGGTGGATACATCTGAAAACGGCGTTTTCGCCTTGTAGTGCGGACTGAGGAAACGGAGATGTCCAAGAAAAAAGATGACGTGTTTTTAGTCGTGTGACGCAGTCATGTGGCCCATTCAACTCAAAACGAACAAGATGGTGGACGATGTTGTGCTGCAGTTGTTGTGCCTGCTATCCGGTTTGATAGCGTTGTTACACGTGAAAAAAAACAACAGCACATGATCGTGTGTATCATTTACAGGTTGTTTTTTTTTTTCTTCCATAAGATTTATGTGGAAATGTTTTATATCTTGGTGGGGACCATGTGTTCCCACAAGCACGGGAATATCTGACAGTTTTGACCTTGTAGGGACATTTGTCAGGTTCCGACAAGGAAAACTTCCTTTAAAACACACACTTTAATTAATAAAACTAAAAGAGACAAAAGGTTTTATTTTGGTTAGTTAGGTTAAGGTTAATTATCTGTATTAATAATTATGTCAATGGAAGGTCCTCACAAGGATAGATAGTTCGACAAACGAACGCACTTTGTGCGTGTAACTCAGCCCTAATCGACCCACTGGAGAAAGAGTTGTTTCGCACTCAGTTTGATGGCTTCTGGGCAACCAGAGCAATTATAAAGCAGAAGAAGAGACCATACACTCACACACCAGCCGAGAGAGAGAGAGAGAGAGATGAGGTCAGTCTTATAGTTTAACATATTTTGATATATTCCCACTGGAACACTTTAATGCACTTTCTAATTGCCCAATTCTCTGCTATAGTATTAATTTACACCACGAGCCAGCCCCAGAGTCGGATTTACTCGCTATTACACTTACTATATGACTGACTGCTCAACACATTTACTGTGTTAGTGACATGTTCATTGCATTATTTATTCATATTGTAATTAGCAAGTGGTGTTTTGCAGTAAGGTGCTCGGGAGCACAGGGGAAAGTGTTTAGTGCAGTACATTGCAGGAAGTGTGTGTGTGTGTGTGTGTGTGTGTGTGTGTGTACTTGTAAGCCGCCGACCTCTAGAGGCCACTGTAAAACAGGTCATTGCTTTTGAGAGCACATTAAAACGTAATACTCAGCCCAGGCCACGTTTGTCTTCAGGCCTCACTGTAGACAGAGAGAGAGAGAGAGAGAGAGAGAGAGAGAGAGAGAGAAAGAATGACCCAAGGTTCTCACAATGATAGGAATGTGCCAGATGTCCTCACAATTGCCCAGTAAAATCTACTCACCGTTTAAAATAAACAATGTGGAAGAGTGACTTAATTGTAGGTGGTGTGACAGCAACTTCATCTCTCCAGCCATCACAGAACATAACAAATGCTCAGATCATACACTTTGCACTTGACAACCCAGTGAAGGGGTTGTAATACAGATACAGGCGGAAACCCTTCCCTCAGAATCCCTGGCTAACATGTTTGACTCCTGTGTCAGTTTGTTTTGCATTGATTTTGCCAGTGAGGCTGATGCTCACGAAGCTCAACAGTGCAAATACATCAGCTGTGCCGGGCCTTTGTTTTTCTCCGTCCTCGTCCGCCATATGTCTGACCATGCGGGTAACCTGATTCATCCCATGCAAATAAGCCATGAAAGAAATTCATTTAGCCTCGGATCAGGTTATCTCTCCCTTGGCTTTTCAGGGCCAATAGAATGATTGTGTTTAATTAGCCCTGGTGTGTTTGACTTTATTACACACGCCTACCTTGTTGGTCCAGCTTGTAGGTTTCAAGTTTGGTATTATAGCTTCATAGAACTCATCCTATGTTTCACCAATCCAGATAATCGTCAGCCACGGTCCTATGGTGGTCCCTTTCCATTGACGGATGGGGTAGATGGGAACTGATGCCTACAAAATGATCTAAATGTTAGGTGTCGTCAATTAGCTAATTAAACTGATCTAATGAGGCATTTACACTGATCAGCCATAACATTAAAACCACTGACAGGCGACATGAATAATGAATTGATTATCACGTTACATTGGCACCTGTCAAGGGGTGGGATATATTATGCAGCATGTGAACAGTCAGTTCTCGAAGTTGATGTGTTGGAAGCAGGAAAAAATGGGCAATCGTAAGGATCTGAGCTACTTCGACAAGGGCCAGATTGTGATGGCTGGACGACTGGGTCAGAGCATCTCCAAAACACAATATTAAAAAATATTAGGCAGGTGGTTTTAATGTTCATGTTATGGCTGATCGGTGTATACAAATGTCAGTGAACACGTGTGATGTCCTGTTTTTGGTTGTCGGGATGGAAACGTCTCTTGTTGTTCAATGTGTTGTGCATTCTGAGATGCGTTTCTGCTCACCACGGTTGTATAGAGTGGTTGTAAATAATGGCTCTGGCCATTCTCTTCTGATCTCTCTCAACACCAAGATGTTTCTGCCCTCAGAACTGCTGCTTATTGTATGTTTTTTTTTTTTTTTTTTTTTTTCTTTTTCTTTTTTCGCACCATTCTGTGTAAACGCTATAGAATATAGTGTGTATAATTCCCAGAAGATCAGCAATTTTTGAAATACTCAAACCAGCCCATGTGGCAGCCACAACCACTCAGTCAAAGAGATCAAATATTCCGCTTTCTGATGTTTCACATGAACATTAACCGAAGCTCTTGACCTGCATGATCTTATGCAGTGTGCTGCTGCCGCCACGTGATTGGCTGACGCATGAATGCGCAGTGGCACAGGTGTTGGTGTTAAAGCAGCAGGTTTATGGGTGTACGTGTGATTCTTTCCACTAGCTACATAGGAAAATGCTAGCAAACAAGCTCCTGTAAAGCTAGCTAACTTTGTTGTAGCTTGTACCACTGGTTTCTACGCGGCACTGGATTCACGAATCGCACCATAGCATGTTTTGTTTTCCCAGCTAACAAACTTCAGAGTGCAGAATGAATGCTTTTTCGAAACTGTTAGTAGTTTGTGAAATCTTTGCTTGCCCTAGTCTGCAACTGAACTTAATTTGAACTTGTGGAAAGAAAAAAACTAAAGAAATTGCCGGTGTTTGCCCTCATCAGTCCCTCTAGGACCACAATTCGGCCCCTTATGATTTATTCTAATAAACATACAGTGTTTGAGACACCTAATCAGGCAGACATTTATTTTAAAGCCAATCAGACTGAAAGACTAAACTGCACATCCTCGTTTCAAATGAAAGCACTTAGCACTAATGATAACACCATTCATCAGGCTAATTTTGTCAGCGCCTTTGCCACACCAACTCTCTTTGTCCCCAAGTCTCTCTGTGTGTGTGTGTGTGTGTGTGTGTGTGTGTGTGTGTGTGTGTGTGTGTGTGTGTGTGTGTGTGTGTGTGTGTGTGTGTGTTAGTGTTTGATGCTAACGACATTAACCACAAGGTCACTCAATTCAGCTTCTCCTCGAGAGGCCTACATTATTCCTTTATGTGTTTAAAGCACCAATTATACTTCATAAACTGTCGCCTGGCTTCACATTTAATACTGCATTATTGAAATAACGTGTAAATTATTCATTGAATGGTAAATTCCTCAAAGCCCGGGGAGGAATAAACGTAACGAGAGGGCTGCGGTGACACCGAGAGCAGGTCCAGATTATTCAGCTCTTCATTAAGATGAAGAACTAGACGAATTTGGATGATATAAGGAGGGAGATAGAGCTGTAGATATAGCTGTAGATAGAGAAGATATCGATTGTGCTGCTCCCGGTATCGACTCCCGCTATATTAAACACTGCAAACACTGCACAGGGTATTGGTTTTTAATGATTCTGGCTATATCGGCTCCTGAACTATCCATATAACACAAATTTATCGGAAAAGACAAATAAACACAAACAAGTACATTACAGAATGTCATATTTATAGTGCACACATGAACACATTCGAGTCATGTTATAATCCATTCGTAAAGAATTCCGCATATTGTTATAATTATGAAAATGCATTATATTTTACAGCTATCTTTATAACGCATTATGAATCGCTAACATGGTGTTGTAAGTAGTTTTCATATCAAATATCACATTCGTATCATGTTATAATGCATTCATAAGGCATTTCACGCATTGCTTTAATTGTTTATAAAGATTCTTTCATTATGAATCGTTAACATGATAAGATTGTATGTAGAGTTCATAACACATTATATCACCAATACCCAAGAAACTGAGCTAACAAACTCTATGAAGCTCCGTTTATATAATAAACCGTGAACACATTTATATCATGCTATAATGCATTCATAAGGCATTATAAACATTGTTAAAATTATTTATGAAGCTTCATTACACTATATAGCTATGGCTATGATGCATTATGAATGGAAAAGATGAGCATTATAAATAGTGTTCATATCATGTTATAATGCATTCCTAAGGTATTTTATACATTGCTTTAATTGTTTATAAAGATTCATTATGCTATATATCTATTTCTATGATGCATTATGAATTGTTCACATGATAACATTATATGTAGAGTTCATAACACAATATATTATCAATACCCAAGAAACTGAGCTAACGACATTCTGTGAAGCTCCGTTTATATAATAAAACCATGAACACATTTATATCATGCTATAACGCGTTCATAAGGCACTATAAACATTGTTATAATTATTTACAAAGCTTCATTACACTATATAGCTATATTTAACGATGCATTATGAAGTGGTAAGATGTGCATTATTAGTAGCATTCATGTCACGTTATATGATGGTAACACTTTCTATGAAGGGCATATCTATAACAAACTAAACATGTTCATATCATGTTATAATGTGTTCATTAGGCATTATACACCTTGTTATAATCATTTATGAAGCTTCATTGTATGTGTATACTATATATCTTTCTATGATGCTCTATGAATTGTTAACATGACATCTTGTAAATATATAACACATATAATCAAGCCCCACTTCGCATAGTGCATTATGAGAAGATATCCTTTTGATATAATGTGTAATAAGCACTACTTGTAATGCATTCTTTTAACAATTCATAAATTCATCAAACTGTAATGCTTTTTCATAAATCATTATAACGATGTGTAATTCCTTATGAGTGTATTATAATATGTCATGAATGTATTCATAAATCATTATACATATGGCCTTCGTAGAAAGTGTTCTGTCTTAAGTCCAAGATCTGTCTTAAGTCTTTAACAGTCTACAGACTAAGACCCTTTCGTTCAGTAAGTAAAATACTGCAAAATTCTTTAGTAGTGGTGATATAATGCGTTATAAACAGTGCTTATAATGCATTCTGTTTTATATTAGAATCTGTAAATGCCTTATAACTAGGTATGCATTGATTTTTATCAAACCAAGTACCAATACATTGTCTTTGATACTGATACGGAAATGAGTAACCTACTTAGTATTAATCAATGAAATCCATCATGGAACATTTTATTGAGCTTTGTTTAGGTCAGTTGCTTATGTTGATTTATATTTAAGCTTTAATTTATGGTTTAAACATTATCTTTAATTGAGAGTGTGAGGATGTCCGATCATTAAAAATGAGAGCAAGGCTGTGTGAATTTCACATTGACTCCTGTAGACCCTGGACTTCTGCGTGTCTCAGTGCTCGCAGAAGTGAAGTGCTCTCACGTGTTGACAGTTCACAATTCACACCAACTTATATGTATAGTATCTTTTGAAAGAATGTTGTTCATCACTCCAGTACAGTTCCAGAGACTTGTAGAATCTCTGTCAAGGTGCACCGAAGCTGGTCTGGAGGCTTGTGGTGGTCGAACAGCTTACTAAAAAGCTTTATGTTGTTGTTGTTGTTGTTGTTGTTGTTTTTCTATTAATTTATAAACCTGTCTATAGTTAACACTGGTAAATCCATAAGGCAAAACTAGAAACAAGACTGAACACAAACTAGACTAGGTTCAATATCGCAGGTTTATACACTCGGGACATAAAGAGGAAACACTAGAAATGAAACTTAAAAAGCTGTGTTCAAGCCATGCACTAAAGGTGAGTGTGATTCAACCTCTAGACCTTAATCCGTACCAGTTTGTGACCAGTTACCTGGAGATTAAGTTGGTTGTGAATGGTTTGCGCCATTGAGGTGTTCATAAGACCATCACCACGCATTGTTACTGGACTTCTAGTCATCCCTTTCCATTGATAGACAGAATAGATGGGTGCCAATACATTGTGCAAGGCCATGGTCAGTAATTGTGCATCCAAAAATGGTAGGTTTACCAGATTTAAAAATCTCGTGAGTGTAGATCCAGCAAATAAATGCTGTATGTCTGCTCATTGGGGGTTTAAAAATGTTTCTCCGAGCTCTCGAGTCATCTCCGAGAGCGTGTCATTAAGACTAAGCATTAGCATGCAATAAAACAAATGAGCTGCAAACACAATCACCTTTAATGCAATGTAGGGTGCGTGTAATGCAAAACTTATTGCGAGCTGGTCACCTCCTGTTAATATCCTAGCGCTACACCAATTCTCACGGGAGTAAGTAAGGAAATAAGGGCAGGAGATAAAAACAGGGCTGCAGAGGAGGGATGAGCACGTGATGTGGAGCAGGTCTCTGTGAGAGGTACGCTGATGGAGTAAGTCAGAGCGATGTCCTTATTCTTCAGGTGTTTCTCTAATCTCACCTTCAGGCCCTGAGACATGAGCTTCACTCCAGTTCCCAGGCTTTGTTTAATCTACTACGACCTGAGCATGGTGCCAGTGGAAATGTTTTTACTGACTGTACTGTACTGATACAAGACTTGGGACTTTTGACCCACTAGAGATGGTCCTGTGGAAAATTACATAAATCACACTTGATGGTTGGTTTTAAAATCTGATTGGCCAACCCACATTCGAAAACCTTGATATACACACCTCATACACACATATTTGCCCTTTATGTTGCTTAGCAACCATAGCTTACTGTTAACAGATATATTGCATGGCCGAGGAATTACTTATAGCCAGTGTTTTTAATAATAAATGTAATTATTTATTGGACACTGGATTTTATCGTACCGTTTTTGGTCGCCATTTTATAAAAGTACTAAGCCACAAGAGGGCGTGTGTCACTGCAATACATGTGGCTTATTGTTTTTATAAGATATCCTTTGCTTAATTTCGAATTTTGACCTGTACTTAAAGCTGCACTTCTTTTGTATCCCCACGTGTTGGAGTCAGTTGGAGTCCTACGAATTATTTGCGCCATCTGCAGCTTTTTGATACAGTAACTACGATTACATTTGTCTTAGTCCTGTGTATAATCGATGGAGCAATTCCTTTTGGTTAAAAACCTTCTAACGAATTCAGTACAAGCAGTTTATCACACATAACGAGGACAAAATCTTAGCAGCAGTTGCTGAATGACATGTAAAAGTAAGAAAGACAGTTGGTGTTCAAGTGATAATGCAGTATACAAAAATTATAGCAGGAAAGAAGAAGGGAGCAAAGTAGAGACACAAGAAAAGAGAATATACTGTATTTCTTAGAGTAAAATATGTGTTTATATTTATTTATTTATTTATTTATTTATATTAATGAGTCCATATCAATAGAATAGGAGGCAGTTAGAAATTCAATTGTCAGCAAAGCTGTTGTGATATCTGGACCATCACTGAAAAAAATGATGTGTTGGATTTACTTAAAATATATACGCACCATTTTTGCTTCACACTTTTTAAGTAAATTCGACTTGAAGTAATTTTAAGTAAAATTAACAAGAAAAAAAAACTGTAACCAATAGAATCTACCAAGTAATTGCAAGTTGATTCAAATTAACATTTAAGCTTTTTGTGTAGTTCATTTACATTCACACAAGGTTCATTCATCACTCTGCTTACTGCACTGCTCCTGAACATTCAATATCTCAAAATTGTTAGGTTATGCCACGACTCCATGACTCCATTTCCCAGTATGCTCAGCGGCCTACAAACATGGCCGCCATGGACTCCAATTCCCACAGCTCACACACAGTCACACATGCACAATCACCGGACTTTTAATGACACGCACCTTTTCACGATCACACAACCATTACCACACCCTATGTAAGTCTCAGTTTGTGTTTTGTTCTTCGCGAAGTATTTGCTCAGTTACCTAGTGTTCTGTCTGTGCCAAGCCTTTATTTTGATTATTCTGGTTTTTGATATTCTGCCTGCCTCTCGACTCTGGATTATTGTCTTTGCCCTTTTGGATGCTGTTTATCAATCGTTCGACCCTGGACTGTCTATTTATTCTGCCTCTTGCATTACGTTTTGGTTTTTTGCCTGTTCCATTACTTTTGGAGTTCCTAATAAACTGACGTTTCCCTGCTTCCTTGCATCCTGCTACGAGTAATGTTTCCTAACAAAAATAAACAACACAGACAATTAGCACAAAATAAAGCTTTTTTTTTTTTTTTTTACTTTATTTTTGGACGGAAGTTTCAATACTATCACTTTTTAAAAAAAACATAATGAATTGAGTCCAGCTCAATAAGAAAAAAATATCACTTCATTCAACAAAAGTTTACAAAAGGATTTCAGTCAGTTGGTACAAAAATGAAGCATTTTGTTTGACATGCAATGCTACCTGCAATCCTTCTCAAGGACCCGTCCCATCCTGTCCACAGTCTCTTCCAGCTGCTACCCTCCAAAAGGCACTTCAGGAGCCTTCAGACCAAAACCAGCAGGTTTAGGAACAGCTTCTTCCCCACAGCTGTTTCCCTACTGAACTCTGTCCCCCGCTGAACCCTCTATCTATATATATATATATATATATATGTTTATATATATATGTTTATATACATACATATATGTATATATATATATGTTTATATACATACATATATGTATATATATATGTATATATATATATACATATATATACATATATACATATACATATATGTATATATATATATATATATATATATATATATACATATATGTATATGTATATATGTATATATATGTATACATATATGTATGTATATAAACACATCTGTATATTTGTCCATACTACACTTGTATATTTGCCCTTTAATATAGAACATCTGTATATTTTGCCCATACTTCATCTGTATATTTACTGTATATTAATGCTAATTTATCCCCACCTCTTACACTGCTAATTTATTTATTCCCACCCGTTACATTGCCCTTATCTGTACAAAACTGCTCATTTAACTTATCTGTACAAAACTGCACATACTGTATATATTGCACTTGCTGCTCTTGCACTTCTGATTGGATGCTAAACTGTATTTCGTTACCTTGTATTTATACATGTGTAATGACAATAAAGTTGAATCTAATCTAATCTAATCTAATGCTGCATACTCTGAAAAAAAAATTTATTTACGAAACGCGCACAAACTCGATGCAAAGTACAAAGTATTCATAAGTATTTAACAAGTTTCTATTGGTTGAAGTATTAACGTTCGTAGCTATTTTAAAAATCGATTTAAAAAGTGCCCCCTTGAGCACTAACTCAATAAATGAGTGTTAATGGATGTTAAAAAGTAAAACTCTAATATTTTACTTCATTTATTTAAAGATTACCTGACAAAGTTTTCACCGTCTTCACCAAGTTGTGCTTCGGAAAATGGCTCCCTGGATATTTGCACATCACGTGGCTCACAGTCATACTTCAAATTTTAAGTTAGGTTTACTTAACCTTCACCTAACTGTAATTGTAGTCGACGTGACTCACGTTTTTTTCGTTCACTTTATGCATACTCTTAAGTTCACCTTGTAATTGACATTTTGTGTTGAACACACTAATGTATGTTAAGTAAAAAGCTAAAATGTTTTTAAAAATGAACGTTTTTGAGTTTAATCTATTTATATTTATACGTAATGGTTGTTGAGCCAATGAATCGTTTTTCTTTTTTTTGTTTTCAGTGATCAAAATGCTTTCGTTAAATTACACTCTTTAAATGTTTGTCAGTTTGTCCCTTAAAAAAGGATTCTTTACAGAGTGCTTGGCATACTTACCTGTGACATATTAAAGGAAAAAGCGTGTAGGCATGTTGTTGATGTGTTTTGCGTCCACTTGTCACGTCAAGAGGGACAAATTTGTTAAATATGTATACTTCACTTTCATCACGTATACATGCATGTGCAGTTTCTACGCCGTGTTGCATTGTTCACACACTTATGTACAGCTGAAGGATTAAAAGTGGCATCTACTAGAGGGCACATCGGAGCCATAACATCTCTCTCCATCTGGTTTTCAAGTCAAGGGTGACGTTAAACGCACTGTGGAGCTCAGTCTCTCTTTAAAACTTTCTGCCGTCGGCGTGACTGTTGTCATGATTGTTGTCATGATCGTGATTTGTCTGTTATACGAAAACCGTTAGTGTTGATGCTCAATAACGATCTATAATAGTACATAAGTACGCAATTCAAGACGCATCGTTTGGTTAGTTTGTTCATTCAGTTTGGGAAACAGTGTAACATGGTGCTATACTGCCTCCACTGGGACGCCCCGTATTTATTTCTGAGGATGTGCATAAGCGAAGCACCAAACGACCACAGAATACATCCAGTGGCCATCTTGGGTACGTGTAGTTAACAGCAAATATAAACCAACCTTTAGAGTGAAGATCACTGCAAATCATTACTAAGTTCTTCCTAAGATCACCTTTATCCTATGAAACACTTTATGTTGATTTTTTTCCCCCCATTAATTTGTCACCCATTGGCAGTTAACGCTGACAAATCCATCGAAAACTAGAAACAAGACTGTAGAAAAATTAGGAAGAAAACAAACAGGGGAAAAATAAACTAGACGTTCAGGAAGGTTCAGTGTTACATGTTAATACAGTTGAGGTCATAACTTTACATACGCCCTGCAGAATCTGCAAAATGTTAATAATTAAAATAATAATAATAATAATAATAATAATAATAAGAGGGATCATAAAAATTGCATTTGTTGTTTTTTTTTATTTAGTACTGCCCTGAATATGCAATTTCACATAACAGATGTTTACATATAGTCCACAAGGCACAATAATAACTGAATTTACACAATTGAACCAGTTCAAAAGCTTACATATGTGTTGTGATAGTTGTTCATGAGTCCCTTGTTCGTCCCGAGAAGTTAAACCGCCCGCTGTTCTTCAGAAAAAATCCTCCAGGTCCTGCACATTATTTGCTTTTCCAGCATCTTCTGCATATTTGAGCCCTTTCCATCAGTGACTATATGATGTTGAGATCCATCTTTTCACACCGAGGACAACTGAGGGACTCGTACACGACTATTACAAAAGGTGCAAACATTCACTGATGCTCAAGAAGGCAACACGATACATTAAGAGCCAGGGGGGTGTAAACTTTTGAACAGGATGATCGGTGTAAATTGTTAATATTTTGTCTTCTGGGAATGTAAATATTTTATATAGCTTCTGAAGGGCAGTACTAAATGTAAAAAAAAAAAAAAAAGATCTTTAAACTAAATTAATAACAATGCTGGATACTGTTATACAGAAATAGAGCAGGAAAGAAAATGGTAGCAACATAAGAAAAAGTAAAAAATGTTTTCTTCGCACTAAACCTGGTCATTAATTTGGGTTACATTGATTTAGTAACATTGTGATTGTATTCCTATGTTTAATCGATGAAACACTTCTGTTTGTGTTAGAGAACCCCTCGCGCTGCGCAGCTCGCGAAGGCTGATGAGTGGCTTACTTCCTTATTCATTCTATAACTCTGCTGGACTGATTCAATCACAGACTCTCGTGTGTTTACTTCGCCATGTGCTTTTGTTTTGGTTTACGTCATGTCTCCGCCCTCGTATGTTCATTGGTTTTCTGTTCTTTGGTTTACGTCATGTCTCCGCCCCCGTTCATTCATTGGTTTTCTGTTTATTGCCATGATGAGTTTCAGGTGTGTTAAGTTACGGCCAATTTCCATTCACCTATTTATACCGCTTCTTTTGTCCACTTCGGCGTGGAGTATTAGAGTAAGTGTATGCATGTGCTGTGCGCTTGCACTCTTCTCGTGTTCTCTCGCTTACAGACCATAGACCATAGCTCTTAGATCATTGTTCATAGACCATCGCCTCTTTTCATGTTTTGTTTTCTTTCCGGATTTATGCCCGTTTGGATTACTACCCGGTCCTTGCGGATTTACAACTCGCTAGCCTTTTGGATTACCGTCTCGTTTGTTTTTGTGGAGTATTGTTTGTGTTTTTGATCCTGCCTTTGTGTTCCTTTTTCCCCTGTCCTTATATTTTTGGTTCCCCTGAATAAACTAACTGTTTCCCCACCGACTGCATCCAAGCTCCCCCTGTGTTTCGTAACAGCTTGGTTAAAAACCTCATAATGAATGTAGTACAAGCAATTTATTTATGCTTAATGAGGTTTCATGGTTTTATGAGAATATTTTAGCAGAATCTAGACAAGAAGGTTCAATATTACAGCAAGCAAGTTAGCAACTTGTGAAAAGAAACTAAAAGTGTTAACACCCATTTAACCTAGTAATTAAAGAAATACAGTACTGTGCAAAAGTTTTAGGCACATGCAAAGAAATGCTGTAGAGCAAAGATGCCTTCAAAATAATGAAATTAAATGTTTCTACATTAAAAAAAAAAAAAATACAGTAAAGAGTAGTAAATGAAACAAAGTCAATATTTGGTGTGACAAAAAAAATTTAAATAAAAATAGCAGTCTCCGGTACAATTTGTGCAGTTTTATAAGGAAATTAGCTGGTAAGTTTTATTGAGCATCTTGCAGAACCAGACACAGTTCTTCTGGAGACTTTGACTTTCACACTCACTTCTTATTTTTGCAGTAAAACCCAGCAGCCTTCATTGTGTTTTTTTGTCTGAAAAGTGTCTCTTACGTAATATGCTGCTTTCTTTAATGACATACAAACATTTTTTTCTGTAACGTTTAATTTTGTGCTAGAAAACTAATGTATGGGAATCTAAAATGTTTTTTATACTGACTTGATAATGTAGAAGTCATAAAATAAAATAAAAAAATCTATAACAAAGTTTGTACTAAAAAAAAAAGATTGCATAAAACTTTTGCACAGTACTGTAGACACTTGTTTAACAACCCGGTCTCTGTCTACCACATCTGTAGCAAACATTTGATCAGAAACCTGTTTAATCCAAAATCTGTTCTAATGGATTTTAAGGGCAGTTCAAGGGTAGCTGTTGAAACAGACATTTTTGTTTAAATAAATGAATAAATAAGTGAAAGGTGTTTGGAAAAGGTTTTCAGAGACGAGATGACTTTACATAGGAACTGGATTATTGGTTCTAAGTGACTAGCATAGTTTTGTGGGTTTGATTGCTCATGGACACACACACACACACACACACACACACACACACACACACACACACACGTAAATGGAATTACTTGTTTACTGCTCCAGTTGAATAAAAAAAGAATAAAACTCCATAAAAAACAGCTTTGGTAAATCTTTCTTGTTGTATGACCTTTATTGCAATTGTTGTTGCTTTGAATTTGTATCTGCCCTAACATCTGCCCTAACATCTGCCCCATGATTTCTATTATGAATGAATTTTGAGTAAACACGTTTTCTGGTTTTATCTCGGTTCAGGGAAACACGTTGGACTTTTTTGTAATGCACTGGATGGACTTTCGGTTAAAAAAATGCTGGAGTATTCCTTGAATAAGGAGTGTGTGAACAATACAGTCCTGGTGTTTCGATTATTGATTTGGTTTGATGTATGACGTATAAAACGTTCGTAGTGAATCAGTGACCGACAATCTGATTCTTGATTCGTATTGTGGATTGTGATTCTGCAACAAATGGGAAGGAATGATCAGAAGTCTGTGTGTGTGTGTGTGTGTGTGTGTGTGTGTGTGTGTGTGTGAGAGATTGATGAGTAACTGTGGTTGATGTTTCTCTTTCAGCTAACACCGGGACCTACTTTCCCAAGCAAGGTAACATCACACGGCCAATCACAAAGTCTTTCTCTGGCCAGTCAACATGTTTCATTAATCTTCGTTTCTGCTTAACTGTGAGTGTGTGTGTGTGTGTGTGTGTGTGTGTGTGTGTGTGTGTGTGTGTGTGTGTGAGTGTGTGAGTGTGTGTGAGTGTGTGTGTGTGTGTTTGGCTGGAGGATAAGCAGGGTGATTAAAGACCATTCGTCAGGGTGTCTGTCAGGTTGACATGCATCATGGTAGCAGCAAGAGAGTGTGTCATGAGTTACTGGCCTGATTGGAAGGGTGAGAGGGACGGAGGGGGCGACAGATGGAGGGAGCGAGACAGATGGAGGGAGCGAGACAGATGGAGGGAGCGAGACAGATGGAGGGAGCGAGACAGATGGAGGGTGTGAGAAGGATAAAAAGGAATACAGTAATGCAGAACTTTACTCGTTCACTTCCTAGGAGATTTCTGTGCTATCTGTTCCTGCTTAGTGCTTTTGTCTCCGTGTTTTGCTTTTCAGTATTTGACATTTCACTCAGATGCCATTTTGTAAGGTTTATCTACAATGTGCATGAACATACTATAGGTAGGTATACAATAGGTGTGCAAATAGACCCGTCTATTCCTATGCACCAGAGTATTTTCCATTAAGGCAAAAAGGGGATGTACCAAATACTAAGAAACTCTGAAATTCAAGTATATACAGTCATGTGAAAAAATAAGTACAACCCATGAAAATTTTATTTATTTATTTATTTATTTACATATTTGGACAAGCAAACATTTGATCATCTTTGAAACAGTGCCTATTAATGAAGCTGATATACGTGAACAAAACCACATGGAAAATTAGCTTTTTCAATCATTTCATCAACAGAAATATCAATAGATGTGATACAAGTACACCCTTGGCCTCAGAAGCTAGTATTGCCACCTTTAGCAGAAATAACTTCTTGTAGGCGTTTTGCATAATTGTCCACCAGGCTTGCTGGAAATTATGACCACTCTTCCAGATTAAAATCTGGGATTTGGCTAGGCCATTCCATAACCATCCTTTTTTTTTTTTCTTTTTGAGCCATTCCTTGGTGGATTTGCTGGTGTGCTTAGGATCATTATCCTGTTGAAAGGTCCACTTTTAGTTCAACTTCAGCTTTTGAACGGATGGCCTCACATTATCTTCAAGCACTGTTTGATATGATGCAGAATTCATAGTTGAATCAATGAGGCATAGTTGAAGCAAGCTCTCCAGTCCCTGAGGCAACAAAGCAACCCCAAACCATAACATTTCCACCGCCATGCTTCTCCTCATTTCTGCTGTTACTGTGGCCAAACAACTCTATCTTTGATTCGTCTATCCAGAGCACATTATTCCAAAAGGCCTGGTCTTTGCCTATATGCTCACTGGCAAACTGTAGTCTTGCAAAAGCTTTTCCTGGCACGCCTCCCATGCAGGTGAAATTTGTGCAATCTCTTTCTGATTGTAGAAGCATGCACTTTGATACCAACAGTTGCAAGACTTACTAGCAGATGCCAGATCCTGTGATGAAATTTTGGGGTTCTTGGAGACTTCTTTTTGCATCAGACGGTCTGCTCTTGGGCTGAATTTACTTGGACGGCCAGTCCTGGAGTAATTGACAGTCATTTGAAACCTGCACTATTTGTAGATGATTTCCCTTACAGTGGAATGATGTATTTCAAATCATTTGGAGATCTTTTTAAATCCCTTGCCAGACTCATAGGCATCCACAACCTTTTTTCTGGAGGCCTTACAGAACTCTTTAGATCTTGGCATGATGACACCACACACCTCAATAACAAAGGGAACACCAGACACTAGATATGAGAGGGGTATAAATAAGACCGGTTCCACCTGCACTCCATAAGCAGGTTCTAATCACTGGCACCCGATCTTGAACACCTGAGTCTAATTTTATGGATTTGAAGGTGTGATAAATAAAGGGGTGTACTTACTTTTCCCATGTGACTGGTCTGTTTTTCGTTAATTTAAATATTAAAAGTAAATACTGGTTACAGGATAAATAATAAAAGTTAGTTTTCAAATGAAAACACGTCACTAACGTAATTCCATCAGATAAAAGCATTAACTTCTTTTTTTTTTTTTTTTTATAATACTTGATTACATTTGAAAGTAGCCGTTTTAGGACGTGTACATTTGAGTGCACATACTTTTGGCTGCATATATCTTTTAATTGAGAAGATTTGGAAACATTATCTATACTTTCACTTGCGTATAATCCCTCAACAAAACCCACACTACTGTCGCGAAACAGACAAATAGTCCAAAGAGAAAATCGCAACATCTGGACACTGATGAAGAGTAGTGCATTAAGACACACTGTGCAGTGGGCATTGATGGATGGAGTAGAGGGACATGAGACATTATGTACAGTAATAGATAGACTAGAGTCAGTAATTGGACACGTGTTTGGTGGGTGAACCTGATAAACCGGCATCTCGGTGTTTACCTTGTGTGTGTGTGTTCAGACAGCAAATAAGCGATGCTTGAAATAGCAAACAGATAAAAGCGAATGGAGCGTCCTGCAGGGAGAATTCTACCTCATTCTTCTGTTTGGTGTGTTTTTTTTCTTTTTCTTTAAATGCTTTTGCGCTTCTCCTATTTAAGTCTGAGATCAATATCTCTGCAGGAGGCAGCTGTGTGTACGCACTCGTCTAACCGATCATCCCATTTCTCTTTCTGTCTCTTTCCCTTTGTCTTATGTGTGTGTGTGTGTGTGTACCATGTTGGACTACATGACGTCCTGTGTGATTAAACCCACACCCGTTCTTCCTCCTCTTCTTATCTTCCTCTCCTGCTCATTTAGACCCGGAGCGTGGTGGCGGTCACATGATCTCCACGGATGACCTGGAGTACCCACGCGAGTACCGGAGCCTAGGCAATGGCGCACGCCGCTTCTCCAACGTGGGCCTCGTGCACACATCCGAGCACCGGCACACGGTGATGGCCGCTCAGAGCCTGGAGGCACTCAGCAACCTGCACAAAGCCGAGCTGGAGCGCAAACGTGACGCCTTCATGGACCACCTGAAGAACAAGTATCCGCCTCAGCACTCACTCCCTCCATCACCGTCTCCATCCCACGGCAGCATGAGGGGAAGCTCGGAGAGGAGCGCACGTGAACAGGTACGCACAAACACATCTGAATAACTGAACTCTTACGGAAAAGTCACATGAACTTCGCAGAAATAATCACGGTGTTTATTCTCAAATTTTTTCCACACATGATTCGTTTATTTTTTACATGATTTTTTCCCAATATTAATTTTTCACATGCAAATTTTTTAAAAATCTATATTTTTCCACGATTTATTTATTTATTTTTTATTTCACATGATCAAAGGACTCAATTTTTTCATGTGATTTACACGATTCATTTATTTTCATGCAATTTTTTTCTTCAAAATTTATTTTGCAAGTGCAATTTATTTTTCAAAATTCATTAATATTCATATCAAATGTAAATGTACCGTAACGAGCACATGTAACTGTCAGAGCTGCTTGGAAAATGAATAAACACCATGTGACCAGTCAGATTGGAGAATTAAAGCAACGCTTTGGTGTACGAAAGCTCTTAGTTCATCTAAATATGTATTTACGGTGCCCTCCACTAATATTGGCGCCCTTGGTAAATTTGAGCAAAGAAGGCTGTGAAAATTGTCTTTATTGTTTAACCTTTTGATCTTTTGTTTAAAAAATTCACAAAAGTATTCACAACACAGGTTTATAAAAAAAAAAAAAAAGCTTTGTTAAATATAGGTGTGCAACAATTATTGGCACCCTTTTAGTCAATACTTTGTGCTACCTCCCTTTGCCAAGATAACAGCTCTGAGTCTTCTCCTATAATGCCTGATGAGGTTGGAGAATACATGGCAAGGGATCTGAGACCATTCCTCCATACAGAATCTCTCCAGATCCTTCAAATTTCGAGATCCACGCTGGTGGACTCTCCTCTTCAGTTCACCCCACAGGTTTTCTATGGGTTTCAAGTCAGGGGACTGGGATGGCCATGGCAGGAGCTTGTTTTTTGTGTTCAGTAAACCATTTTTGTGTTGATTTTGATGTATGTCAGAGGCAGTCAGGTTTTCATTTAATATCTGTTGATACTATATGTCCATGATGCCATATATCCTAACAAAATGTCCAGGTCCTCTGGCAGAAAAACTGCCCCAAAACATTAAAGAGCCACCACCATATTTAACCGTGGGTATGAGGTACTTTTCCATATGGCTACCTCTCTGTGTGCACCAAAACCACCTCTGGTGTTTATTGCCAAAAAGCTGACCATAGAACCCGATCCCATTTGAAGTTCCAGTAGTGCCTGGCAAACTGAAGACGCTTGAGTTTGTTTTTGGATGAGAGTCGAGGCTATTTTCTTGAAACCCTTTCCAACGACTTGTGTTGATGTAGGTGACTTAGGATTGTAGTTTTGGAGACTTTCTGACTCCAAGATGCAACTAACTTCTGCAATTCTCCAGCTGTATTCTTTGGGGATTTTTTGGCCACTCGAACCATTCTCTTCATAGTGCGTTGAGACAATATAGACAGGCGTCCAATTCCAGGTTGATTCATAACATTTCGAGTTGACTGGAACTTCTTAATTATTGCCCTGATGGTGGAAATGGGCATTTTCAATGCTTGTGCTATTTTCTCATAGCCACTTCCCATTTTCTGAAGCTCAACAACCTTTTGCTGCACATCACAGCTATATTCCTTGGTCTTATCCATTGTTATGAATGACTAAGGGAATTTGACCTATGTGTTACCTCATATTTATACCCCTGTGATACAGGAAGTCATGGTTGGAAATTTCCTGTTTCTAGTCACCCAGGTATACTAAAAAAAAAAATGTAAAATATCAATGGGTCATATACTTATATCAATATACTTCAAATATATTTTTCTTATATGAATTCATAGGGGTGCCAGTAATTGTTGCATACCTATATTGATAAACCTGTGTTTTGTTTGCAATTGTTTGATATCGATGAGAACAGAGAATTTTTTTTTTTTTTTAACAAAAGATCAAAAGGTTAAACAATAGACAATTTTTTCACAGCCTTCTTTGCTCATATTTACCAAGGGTGCCAATATTAGTGGAGGGCACTGTCTATACAGTACACTATACTGTACAGTATATACAATACAGTATATGTATATATACATATGCACATGCAAAGAAATGCTGTAGAGCAAAGATGCCTTCAAAATAATGAAATTGAATGTTTCTACATTAAAAAAAACCCATAAAGAGCAGTAAACAGTAGTAAAATAGTAGTCTCCAGTACAATTTGTGCAGTTTCATCTTGCAGAACCAGCCACAGTTCTTCTGGAGACTTTTACTTTCGCGCTCGCTTCTTATTTTTGCAGCAAAACCCAGCAGCCTTCACTGTGTTTTTTGTCTGAAAAGTATCTCTTACATAATATGCTGCTTTCTTTAATGACATACAAACATTTTTCTGTAACATTTAATTTTGTGCTAGAAAACTAATGTTTGGGAATCTAAAATGTTTTTTGTACTGACTTGATAATGTAGAAGTCATAAAATAAAAAATATATATCAAAGTTTGTACTAAAAAAAAAAAATAGGGTGCCTAAATCGTTTGCACTGTACTGTCTTTATAAATTAAACTATGATGTTAAGATGATTTGTATAAAATGATTGATACTCCTATTTACACATTTACCCACAAGCAGGTCCTTATTTAACCTCAAGTCACAACTGTTTAAGAAAAAAAAAAAAAAAACAAAAAAAAAACACAGCCAGACTTTCAGATGCTTTAAATAGTGAGTTACTGATTTACACTCTTGCTGTAGTTTGAACACAATTATGTAAAAATGCACTGATTTAAGCACTTCTTTTCACCACTCCACACTGATTCTGTTCACCTTTGACTATATCAGGAAGTAGTGAAGTCCAAATATCAGGGCTGATTAAAGGTCAACAGAGCAAAGTGTTTACGCATTTTTATTATTTTTTTTAAATCTACTTTAAGTACTCCAACTGATATGGGACTGGCCCAAATGTTTTATTAGAGCTAAAAGTCAAGTTATGCTAGCTTTTTGTCATATTTACAGAATTTTAATGGAATTTCCTACAATACCCAAGCCATCTCACGAATGAATTCATATCACTGCTATGCAAAATTGCTTTTGGGAATTTCCAGTGGATGTTAATTGGA
>CM042554.1:16500694-16535694 GCA_023630585.1 Cranoglanis bouderius
ATATCAGGCAATGAAAATTCTGATTGTCTCATATTCATCTTTTGATCTCGAACCCAAATGTCTTTTTAGCAAAAAGAAAAGAACTGGCCTTGCTATTCCAGTACTTTTGGAGGGGACTGTACATATAGATGTGTGTAGCTACAGGCTATAGTCATCAGGCAAATGGGATTGGCCAGTGATTTGCTTTTGAAAGAAAGAAAGAATTGCTCAGTGGCACAGAATTGCTCCAGGGGTTTACTGTCTGGACAAAATTGAGCTGAAGCTCTTGAATCTGGTGTTTAGCTCAAGGTGAAAGTAGTTCCTATGGGTAGGTGAGTTGGAATGCAAGCAAAAACATTGTACTCCTGCTATCCTGCCCTTTGGTTATTACTTTGCCACAACCACACCAGCATGGATGCACACCTTAATGGCCATCTCTGACATTCATGCTACAGGCTACAAATTAACCTAAATGAAGTGAAACCCCATGAGAAGGCAGCAATCATCTTGGCACTCATTAAAATCTCATGGTAACACTATGAAATTTTTAAAAATGAGGCAAGAATATACCCTGGACGGGACGCTAGTCTGCCACACACTAATCCACCTATTAGCATGTTGTTGGGACTTGGAATGAAACCAGAGTACCTGGAGGAAACCCATATGGACAAAAAGAAAGCCAAGACAAGACAAGCTATGAGGTGGCAATGCTGCCCATGCTGCCCTAGTTTGTGAGACAGTTAACCAAAGAAAAACCCTGACAAGGATAAAGTGATTACCGAACATGAATGGATTCATACAGTAGGTTCATATTTAATGGGATTTAATGTGCCTCATGTGACTCTCAAAGACATACTGGTCTTTATATGTCTCCCAAGTGGGAGTACCATGAATTTTTAATGAGGTCCCATGTTATACCCTATGAGAGAATCTATGGGGGTCCATGAGTGTACATGGAGATCTAATGTTGATCCATGAACTCCCATTGATAACCAATGGATTCAAATGGGAAGCCCATGGGCACCTTTAGAACGATAAAATGATTTACCACCTAATGAACTCTTCGGGAACTCTTAAGCTGCAAATACACTTCAGTTTTACTTTGCATACCTGTGTGTACACAACAGCTACACAGGCAGCATTGTTCACATAGTCGTTTGTGTACTTAAGGTGTGTCTGGAGGATTGAAATCTACAGTATCATTCACATATCGTCTACAGTACCATTGTGTGCCCACTAGCACGGTGGCACGGTGGCTTAGTGATTGATTCCCACCTCTGCCCTGTGTGCGCAGAGTTTGCATGTTCTCCCTGCGCTTCAGGGGTATCCTCTGGGTACTCTGGTAGGCTGATTGGCATCTCTAAATTGTCCGTAGTGTATGAATGGGTGTGTGAGTGTGTGTGGGATTGTGTCCTGCGATGGGTTGGCAACCCTTCCAGGGTGTCCCCCACCTCATGCCCCGAGTCTCCTGGGATAAGCTCCAGGCACCCCTGCAACCCTGTGTACAGAAAATGGATGGATGGGATATCCACTAGCAGGCAGGTTAGGGCCCAAATATCTCTGGGCAGCAGTGGAATATTGCTGCATTCTTTATTTTAAGTGGCAATTTGCAGGTCAGGATGACAACATATCGACCTCAGCACATTCGACATGCGAAGAGGAAATAGACACACATCCCCATATTTGTCTTTTGGTAGCAACAAGCTAGCCAGTTCACTGTGTTTGTCCTCAAACAGAAATCTGTATGTAGATTTAACAAGCGAATATACTGTATCTGTATGTTTATTGAGCTAATGAAAATAGTTGTTTATACAGTATAACTCATTTGAAGGTAAGAAGTGCTGCACGGTTGACTTCTGATGCTTTGCGCAGCCATGTTGATTTGACATCACTCCGTAAACTGGGAAGGACCTCGTAGTTGAGAAGACTATTGAAAGTTGACAGATAGGAATTTCAAGTTGAGGGGGATTTTTCTTTTGATTTTCCTGGTTGGAGTTACAGTTACCTCTATTCTTCCTTGAGTACTGTTAACAATATACATGGCTTCAGCACAGAAGGCTAATTTATTGTTTCTCTTGCAAGGATGCCTGAAACAGTGGCAGAATCAGCATCGATGCTATGTTAGGCCATTAAATCAATCTCATACATATCAGTCTTGGACCTGTTTCCATTTATTTTTGCAATGGATTTTTGGTTAAGTTAGCTGGCTAAAATCAACCACGGAAACATCAAAACAGTAACAAAAATGTTATCTACATCTAGTAAGTCAATTTAAATGACACAACAAGCAAAATACAAAACGAAATGATACCAGATATCTTGGGGAAATGAAATACACTCCTTTTGAAGCGTGCATGTTTGAGCCACAGGAGAAGTTTGATGCATGCATTAGGCCATTTCCTGCGGTAAAAGCTATTAAAAGAGGCCCGACAGGACAGACCTCTTTCTCAGTCTCCATGTGCTTTGATACCTGATAAGACTTCAGCGCAGCGAGCTGAACAGGCGCAGAACACAAGGCAACACAGCAAGGATGATTGAATTACATCTGACCTTGGTTCCTACTTTTCTGAAAACGCCTTTTCATCGATGTCACACCAGGGGTTTAGTGTGAGGCTGTGTGTAATTTCATGTTGGAATTTGCGCATATTTGCTTTGCAGTCTCTGAGGAGAGGGCTTTAGGAGATGCATTCGCATTTCAGATGCCGTTCTCATCAACACAAAAACGAAAGCAGTCTCAGTGTGTGTGTGAACCCTTTATTCACTCATAAATTGCAAAAATGTATCATTGTTGGAGTTGTGTGATGTGTGTTGTATCACTAGAAATTACTGTTTAGCAACACCAATAAATAAAGAACAGACCTGCGTTCATACTCATTTATCTTGTAAGGACCAACTTGCACAAGAAAATGAAGAAGATATGTTTGTTTGTTTGTTTTACAAGATTTTAAGCACTAACCCTGCTAGCTAGCAAAAGTTACCATATGAAGTCATTGCTAGCTGCCAAACTTAGCTAATCTGGTTCTACCTCTTTATCTCTGGTTTGAACCAAACTTCCATATACTGTCCCAGCCAACACACCCATGTGGGGCCCAAAGGGTTTGCACCTGGGCTGATATTTGGGGCCCACCTGGGCTACCTAACTGGGGCCCAGCCAATTTTGTCCTCAGTTTCCCTGGAGGCCCCATATGAGTTAGCCCAGATGGGTTGATGATGGGCCCTTCATGGGTTCCATTTAGGGCCCATATGGGTAACCCAGGTTTCTCCCATTTGAAGCCTACAGGAGTCTGCCTACATGGGTTGATGACCATATTTGTCTGCTTGCCTTTTCTCTGGTTACCTATACAAATACACCAATATAAATATTACTATACCAATACACTAAAGTACACTAAAATTTAAAATGTATTGCTTCAATGAAGAGAGACCAGTAGTTCATGCTTTACTTTATTAAGCAAGGTTTTAGTGGGAATAATTTGTATACAACAATAATAACTTGTAAATAACTTTTGAAAACTCTAAAATGAAGTATTCCAAAAACAAAATAAACCAAAAAATTTAAAAAATTAAAAAAAAAAAAAAAAAAAACCTCCGTCCCCTTTGAAAAGAGAAAATACATGAATCAACCATTTTGCCACTCTTTTTTATCCCCTTTTTTTTACAGTTAAAACAGATGCATTTACAACAGATGCATATGTCATGACAATCTATCAATAAATCCTCATGTGTAAAAATATAGCAGCTGTGGATGAGAGGGGAGTTGACTGCTGGAAGTCAAAGATGTCGTATTTAAGTTATAACGTCTGATGGTATCAAACTGATTTCTGAATCAACCTGGGCTTAGCACAGAAGTTTCTTTTTTTTTTTTCTTTCGAGCTGTAAATCCCTATCTGTTTAATGACCACTCTGGCCCCAGTTTGACCAGATACCTTTGGAATGCTAACGACCAACCTTCCCCCCCCTTCATACACACACACACACACACACAAGCTTACCTTACACACACAATGGAAAAATCTCTCTCGAATGTAACGTGTAATTATATGTAATTATTCGATGCCTAAATAGTGTGATGTTATCTTGTTTACATATATTGTGTGTTTATGTAACATAACCATAATGATTTTAGATAGTCTTAACTTAGGATATCATTTTAAATGTCTGTAACCATGTTTTACTTGTAATATTCTTTATAAGTCCATCGAATTTGGTATGTGGTTACTCGTCTTGCGATACCCTGATTGATTATGCATATCATATTGCAATGGGAGACATTATTTCATGCTTTCTCTTAATTTCATATATAATACGGTATAAACCGGCTCCTCCCCGGACATGCAAATTCGAGTCCGAGACCAGACAAAGAGCGTTCATCCTGCCAACAAATCCAACTTACTGATTGGCCCATAGCCCAAAGAGGCGTGTGTGTTGGTGTTGTCTTTAAAACAACACTACGCTCTGAAACACTCTCAGTCGTCGCTCTTCTCTCTTCAGTAACTCTTCACTCACACTCTTCCGGTTTCTCTCTCCCCCGGAGCCACGTGCCCCGAGAAGAGGAAGCCAGGATCTCTCTCTCTCCCGGACAAAGGATGCAACCGCTTCACGGCCCATGCCTTTTTCAAATGGCCAGACGAACCAGCGAACTTTACACGACCTCGCGCAAACTTTCAAACCGAAGCCATGCAAGTATAGTTAATGGATCTATATATGCGTTTAAGATTGTACCCCTGTTTACAGGAGATTTAAGTTCGTGCTGGTTGTGAAAAAGGCTAATTAGTTGTGTTTTTGTCTGCCATTCCCTTTTATTTCATTACTTTCTCTCTATCCCTTTTCTTTCCTTGTATATAGATGTACATATGTATGTTTTGCTTAGAGTTAGTCGTGTGTATCCATAGTTACATCTAGTTATTAAAATCTATTATCCCACGCTTGATTTGTCTCTGTTTTGTCACGTGATGAGTCAATTAAACGCTGCGATCTCGTTACCCGCTCTAAATTTTAATAACAAACTTCGTGGTTAATTCTTCCTGGCCAGAAGGATAAACTCCCTCTTTAGAGTTCATAATTCCAAACTAGACTACAGCTAATCCTAAAAGCTGATCTAGACCACATACATAGTCATAATTAATTATAATCCGTTGTAGTTAATTATCTATATGTATATGTACACATACATGAATTCCCTTTCATGGCTGATGTATATTTATAACTGGTCACAACACGCGTTGATTAGATATATAGATATATTTCATGCCATTCGAGCTAATTCCTTATATAAATTGTAACTGGTGGAGAATATTTTTTTTAAACGTCGCAGATTCATCCCATTTACTACACATTCTGGTAGATAAGGCGGGCACGCTTTAAAACTCGTCTCCTTTAAAAAGGCGCTTCGAATCCAAGCGTGCGCTTCTGTTTCGTTTCATGTTTAAAGTTGATCCTTTACATTATTCTGGTGGAAAAGAATAATGCTAGTAATGATTGATTCGTTACAAAGTTTATGTTCTGCTTGTTCAACAGTTGTTTGATAAATTGCTATTAAACACATTTGGACAGATTTGAATTGCTGATTCTCAATCCTTATCGTTTTGGTTATGGGGCACCAGAAATTCAGGAAAAATGGTATGCCGTCTTCTAACGGTAAAAAAGAGGCGCGAACTCTGAGGGAGTTAGCAACCCGTGATGTTAGCTAGCTGTAATTCTAACGTGTCAAGAAGCCAATGTAATGTTTTGGTTAACATTTTGTTGTGAAAACAATGTATTTCTGACACATTTCAGTTTTTAGTTTTGATATAATAGTGTAGTTCTTATCTTGGGTACACTGACTGACAGCAAAGTCACCTCTGGAAAATTAGCACAATGCTAGTGGCACAAATGGAAAAGTCATGGGGTGGGGGATGGGCATTACTGTGTGATCTTGCGAGATCCTGCAAAAAGTTTCGCAAGATCTCACAAAAGTCTTTTTTTTTTTTTTTTTTCAAATGTTTTTTTTTTCTCTCTCCATGTCCATGAGCTCTTGATCCTTTTAAAGAGCAGAAAATTGGGTAAAATTGCATGAGTGTTGGCATTTTTAGATGTATTTATTTTATTTTATTTTTTTATAATAAAAAACATTTCAACGGTGCATATTTGTGTATTATCTGGGACTCATGTAATCAGCATATATGGGATTGATTGTGTTTGCACTTGTCTAGCCAATTTGGTAAACCAAAATGGGCCCCATTTGTGTTGCCCATTTTGAGCCCATGTCCATGCACTCATTTCCCATTAGTGAGCCACATAGGGAGCCCACCTGGGTTCGCCCATGTGGGACCTACTTAGTTGACCCAAGTGGGCCCCAGATAAGATGCACATTTTGGGCCCATGCCCACTCGGTACCCCTGTAGCCCAAGTGTAATCCATGTGGGCCCCTCATAAACATGTTGGCTGGGGTAAAGTCTACAAAACACACCGCAGAAGCGCATATGACATATCTTTATTCACTACTTTTTGCTAGTTTCTCAGCATACATGATGATTGACCGTGAACTAGCAACAGCTAACACAGCTATAACTAGCCCACTGTTCTCTGCATAACATGACTAGCTAGCTAACAAACTGGCACTTAATCGTATTTCTTGATCAGCGCGACAGTTTGGTCCACCATGTTTGTCGAAACTTTCATGTCTGGTTTGGCTAATTAGTATTAGCAAATCTCAGCTACATGCTGCACAAGGCTTATAATAACAGGTTACACTTGTTTGTATGATATCTGCACATTTCATTCACACACATATCCACACTATCACGTTGTGTATAGAGTCATGGTAATGGAATATTCATGAAATATTCAGTGAATGATAATAAGATGGATCAGATGAGACTTCTGGAATTCTGCTACATTTTCAGTATAAAAATAAATTTTTTTGTGTGTGTTTTTTACTACTAGAAAGCCCATGGCACTCGCCTCATTCTGTATCGTGTGTGTGTGTGTGTTTGTGTGTGTTTGTGTGTGTGTGTGTGAGAGAGAGAGAGAGAGAGAGAGAGAGCTACTGATAAGAAAAGAGCGAAGGAGCTCAGAGAATGTGAGATGAGGAATGTGAATTAAAATTCATAGGTTCACTCTGAATGTCTAATTTCACTAGGACTGAAAGGTCTTCCCTGATCATGAGGTCTCTCTCTCTCTCTCTCTCTCTCTCTCTCTTTCTCACACACACACACATGCCCACACACACACACACACACACACACACACACACACAATGTGATTATATTCTATTCTACATCTCATTTTGTTCCTTAGAGAGAGAAATTAATTTGCTCATCCCAGTATTCTCAATAGTAGGATAGGGAGGCGTGGCGTCTGTGCCTATAAGTCACAGTGGAGGAGGCAAGGCCTTTGTGCCTGTCAAACTTAGTAAAGGAGGTGTGGCCTTTGTACTTGTCAGTTCCATTAAAGTGAGCATGGCCTCTGTACCTATCAGTCTCAGTGAAGGAGGTGTGGCCTCTGTACCTGTCAGTTCCATTAAAGTAGGTGTGGCCTCTGTGCCTGTCATTCATGATGGAGGAGGCAAAGCCTCTGTGCCTGTCAAACTTAGTAAAGGAGGTGTGGCCTCTGTACCTATCAGTCTCAGTAAAGGAGGCATGGCCTCTGTACCTATCAGTCTCAGTGAAGGAGGTGTGGCCTTTATACCTGTTAGTCCCAGCAAAGTAGGCATGGCCTCTGTCGATGTCAGTCGCAGTGAAGGAGGCATGGCCTTTGTGCCTGTCAATCTCAGTAAAGGAGGTGCGGCTTCTGTACCTGTCATTCTTACTGAAAGAGACATGGTATTTGTACCTGTTTGTCTCGCTAAAAGTAGCCATGGCTTCTACGCATGTCAGTCTCAGTGAAGGAGGTGTGGCCCCTGTACCCGTCAGTCCCAGTGAAGGCATGGCCTCTGTGCCTTCATAAACCTACAAGGCACTAAATTGACATCTCAGCGAGATGCTAACTGGATGCCAGGAAACAGATCACTGATGCTATTAAACTAGTTTGCATTGCCTCTGTGTTTTTCCTGCTCACTTGAAAAAAAACTTTGCTTACATTTTTGCCCACCATGTTTTGAGGTCTTAATCAAACACAAAGACTTTTACATGTACATTCTTCGCCTGACACGTTTTTTTTCTGTTCTGCTTAGACTAGTACAGTATGAAATCACATCCAAACGGAGAACCAAAAGTTACAGTTCCACTCTGATTCATATGATGCAAACAGAAAAACTGGTGGCAGTGCAGTGTTCACAGCCAAATCTTTTTATTTTTATTATAATCCAGACATCAGGGTGAGCTAATAGGCCTCAGTGATAACATTCCAATAAATTCTTTATATTAGGCTGAAGTGGATAGTCTCAACACTAATATAATATAAAACATTCTATTTTAGTAAATTATGCGAGGGTATAAAATGTGCAGTTAGCACAAAAACCAACAAAAAAAAAAAAAGAGTGACTAATTTATTCAAAGTGACGTCCTTCTCGTTTTCTGTGATACTCCCTCTCTCAGCAGGCTGGCTGTCAGAAGCATGAACCTGCTGAGAGGGTTTTGTGTCGCTGCAGGAAATGTGTGAAATGACTGACTCCTTTTCTTCCTCTCTTCTCTCTCTTTTCACAGCAACAGCCAAACTACTGGAGTTTTAAGGTCAGTACTCAAAGTCAGTCGATATGTTAACTTTGGCTTATGCTAGAGCTTCTACATAAGCATGTATGATAATAATTTGTAATAAGCGTGTATTTCTGTTGTCTGTTGACTGTATACATTACCTCTGATCTATGGACTGGCTCCTATGTATGCAAATGTACACATGTTGGGTAATTATGCATGTGTATACAGTATGTGGGTGGGAGTACTCAATATTGTTATTGAGTACTGAGTAATGCATCTCTAATCGGTGTTAATGTTCAGAACCAGGTTATTGGGATGATTGCATAGATAGATACTTGTCAGGTCCGGTGCATTGGAAAGCCTGTGAGACTCAAATACAGTATGTTGCCTATTTTATGACAAGCGTTAAAGGCACAAATGTGTGTGTCATGGCTGACCCTGTAGCTCTGACCCCAGCTTCCTAACAAGCTAGGATATGCGAAGAATAGAGTTTCGCTGTATCGTACTTATATATGAAACAACAACAGCTTCTTCTTATTAGTATTGGTTGTGACTTTGGAACTATTTCTATCAAAATCCTGACCAATTTAACAATTTCCACCCCCTTAGCTAGGTCCTGGACTCAGATCGCTGAGTCACTGTCAGGTTTGAAACTCACAATCCCACAGTGAATGAGCAAAGAGCAAAATATTTTGCTCCTAAAACAATGTTACCCAGGCACAATTGTATTTCACCTGGAGTGCCATAATAGCTGTGTGTATTGCTAAAGCAAGCATTGTGTCAGTTATACAGCTTTAAACCTGTGTTGTGTATGCAAGAGAAATCTATTGATCCTGTAGTTGTTAATGATTTATATTTAACTTGGCGTCTGGTTGTGGTGGGATTTTATAAACAGAGTGGGGTTAGTTCTCTGATTGTTCATACTCTCTTACACAGCCTGGGTCTTGTTAGCAGATCTCCTCCACACACACACACACACACACACACACACACACACACACACCATATTTGTTTATGAGCAGTAGCTCAGTGATTATAAGCTACCAGAGAGCGACTAATAGAAGATCCTGCTGTGTGCTTGGGTTGCATTCTGCCTCGCTTGGAAGTCCCATCAGAGGTTCCCGAGAGGGAAAGCTGTCTAAGCTTTCACCCTATTGTTGGAAGATTAGGAGTCAGGAGACCAAGACGGCATAATTGGTCCTGCTCTCTTGGTGGAAAGGATAGTCTTGACTGCTGCTCCATCTGTCGATTAATGCATTTCTAACTAATCTCAAGTGTCTGTTAGCTCATCTATACAGAGAAGGGCAGTTAGAGGTAGATGCTGCATGGGTGGCAGACTTGTATCTCTCCGAGGATGCAAGGGCAAGACCCAGAAAGAGGCTAAGGTGAGAGCCTGATAGTTAAGCAAAGGGGTGAGAGTTGGCAATTGGATAAAAGCATGTGGCAGTTTAATGGATGTAAATATAATGTAAGACATGGCATGCTGTTATAGGAAAATAATTATAGATGATTTCAGGCCAAAGGGTATGTTGAGGGACATTATGGCAGATATGGTAAGTGTGGGCTGAGGGTAAGCAGCCAAAAATGGCCCGATTGCACCCATCATATATAATGCGCTTGGCTGAGAAGTGGCCCATCTCTAAGTTCCAGCCCATATGACATCTGAGAGACAGTAGGATCTCACTGAACTTGACTTTAAATGGTTTCATATCCGTTACTCCAATGGTGGCCAAGACTAAACTAGTAGGAGTCAATTCCGGGCCATCACTTATTTGTATGTGTTTTTTATTACAACCCCAATTCCAAAAAAGTTGGGATGCTGTGTATATACAGGTATATACAGGTTTTAGAGCAGCATATGCTTCCATCCAGATTCCATCCCATCTTTACTTCTGAAAGACTCTGCTTCTCTATTATACTCTTTTCATACCCAATCATGTTACTGACCTGTTGCCAATTAACCTAATTAGTTGTGAAATATTCCTCCAGCTGTTTCTTTTTAGTAACACTTACTTTTCCAGCCTTTTGTTGCCCCCGTCCCAATTTTTTTGAGACGTGTTTCGGCCATCAAATTCAAAATTACCTTATTTTTTTCTTAAAATGGCACATTTCCTCAGTTTAAACATTTGATATGTTTTCTATGTTCTCTTGTGAATAGCATATGGGGTTATGAGATTCGCAAATCATTGCATTCTGTTTTTATTTACATTTTACACAGCGTCCCAACTTTTTTGGAGTTGGGGTTGTACACCTCGTTGTGTTTTATACCATAAACCTGCAGCCGTTTTGCTTTGAAGGTCAAGTTGCTGCATCACAGCTGATTTGTAGACCGTTTAAGATCCATACATTCTTGCGTACAGCATCTTTTTTTAAATTTTTTTTTTATAACACTTTATAAACCTTTTTATGGGGAAAAAGTCATAACAGGAGATCATGAACAAAACTGGGATTTACTGCTGTGTGTGTGTGTGTGTGTGTGTGTGTGTGTGTGTGTGTGTGTGTGTGTGTGTGTGTGTGTGTGTGTGTGTGTTCCACTATATGAATGTTAATCATTTGAATATGAAGGGCATCTCTGGAGGGTTCCCTGTCCTCCAGACTAAAAGTAGTCCATTCTCCTGAAACACTACACTGGATGGAATTAGGTTCTTATCGAATTATTGTCCAAATCTTGTCTCTATTTCTATTATCGGCTCATATTTTAAAGCCTTGTGATCTCCGGTAGTAAATATTTGTTCGGCTCTTTAGCCATAATCTCTTAGGGACGAGACAAGCTGCTCCTGTTGACTCTTTTCATTAGGGCATAGTTTCTTTTTGGACGAGTACTCTCCAGCATAAGGAGTGCTTACTTTGATGGCCTGTTTAAGTGCATGTGCTGTCCACACACACACACACACACACACACACACACACACACACACACACACACACACACGCACACAGAAGTTTTCTCTGCAAGTAGCCCATGTGTGTTCAAAAAGTCTCTAGAAATCACCAGATGACATCATGGACTGATTTGCATATTTATTGAATCATCGTTGTCATTTGCATATCAAAATGAGTTACATGATGTAGGAAGAATAGACACTTTGAATAGATCGGTCATTGGGAACAGTAGTGATCAGTGATTGGTTGTTGGGGGAAAATGGTGATCAGTGATTGGCTGTTGGGAACGGTGGCGATCAGTGCTTGGTCATTGGGAACAATGGTGATCAGTGCTTGGTCATTGGGAATAATGGGTGATCAGTTATTGGCTGTTGGGAGACAATGGTGATCAGTGCTTGGTCATTGGGAACAATGGTGATCAGTGCTTGGTCATTGGGAGCAATGGTGATCAGTGCTTGGTCATTGGGAGCAATGGTGATCAGTGCTTGGTTATTGGGAACAGTGGTGATCAGTGATTGGCTGTTGGGAGACAATGGTGATCAGCGATTAGCTGTTGGAGCTGGAGAACCCTATCAAGGGCAGGACAGTCACTAAAAACGGCTCAAAAAGTCACTAGGTTAGTTGCTAGGCTGTTTCCTTGTTTTTTTTTAAATGAAGTTAACAAATCTAGCAAAAAAGTCACTATGTTGGCAATACTGATCATGACACATGACCCATATGCACACCTATTCCCACGCATTAATCCCTTTAGATAACCCAGACATTAATAACTCCTTTTCAGTGCCAAGTCTCACGCCTGCTTTCTGCCATTGACAATAACAAACCTTTTTTTCCTGATTGACATTCTGCTTTTGATTTAGTTTTGTATAGTTTTGTCCTAGACTACTGTATTCTGTGTGCCATTCATCTGCGCCTGCTTCCTTTTCATTCTGCCTTTGCTTCACTCTCTGGATTGTCTTGATCTTTTAATAATCCTGCATTTGCATTCAAATCCTGTGCACTCCTGGGAACCATAACCAATGAGCTACCACTGCTCTTTCTTCTGCTTGCCAAAAACGTGTTGTAAAATCAGCAGGTGAGAAGTTTCTTTTCATCTCTCTGTGCTTCATCCATCATTTTTCTCCTCCATTTGTTAGTGGAGAGGCAGCCTGCCATTTCCCGACCGTCTACCTGGAGAGCGACGTGACACGATCCCTCTGTTTCTCACTCTCTCAGCAAAAGACTGAATCAGCCATCAATCTGCTGCTATTTGGCAGGGCAATTTCAGTGGTGCCTAGCAATTTCAGCCCTGAATACTTCATTGAACCAAAGCAGGATGAAAGAGAGGAGGAAGAAAAGAGAATGTATTCACAGTTCAGCACAGGGTTGACAGTTTAAAACGCTCTCATGTCCAATATACTGTATACTAGTGGACAGCTATAACTGAGAGTAGTTAGGTCTTCTTCCTCATTTTCTTTATTTAATTCCATTGACTGATGTATTTTAATATAGAATTGTCAAGATACCTACTGTGTTCACTCTTAGTGTGTGTGTGAGGTTTTCAGAGGTCCAAGCACCCCCATAAAGATAAGAATTCATGACAGGTTTAACTTTTTTGTTGAGATTTAGTTCTACAGAAATGTAGATTTTAAATGAAACGCTTAAAAAAGGGCAAAAGTCGGGGTTATGCTGCGTTCATACTAGCGAGGGGACAAATCTCTAATTTCACTACCACTACTACTGTCACTTGTGGGCGTGGCCTGTCTATCTGTTTTCAGTTTCAATAAGAAATATGACAATATATTCAGATCACTGCATAGTTTATACCCATGATTCTCAAAGTGGAGTCCGGGAACCCAAAAAGGTCATTTTGGGTTTTCTAATTTTGTTACAGAAGAGATACTATCATTGCAAAGTTGATTATTTTCCAATAACAGCACATCGTGCAGTGTTTTATTCCTCTTATGACATTACGTTTAGTTAATAAAACAAACAACAACAAAAAACAAAAAAACACAACTTTTTTGTTGGAGTACTTAGTTTCAGCCTTGTCACCCATCGTTACAAAGTGCTGATACTTCCCAAAATATTTCATAAATGTCTCCTCACAGGAAAATTCACCGTATCAACAATTACACTCAGTGTATGGAGCACCCAGCATAGAAGTTTGTGTAAGTTGTTACTATTTAACAGTTCTGCAATATATATTTGTACATAGAATTGCACATCCACATATTGATTGGTTATTATTCACACGATTGCCATTTCTGAATAATGTATGAACACTCCCTTAGCTTTGGTGCCCATGTCCCCAAATGGAACTATGAATTTGAATTTGATGTTAAAAATGTCAGCAAAAATAAAGAAAATCTCCTCAATTAAAATCTCCTTGCCACAGGAATTATTGTTTCTTGTCATGAATTTCTACAGAAATTCTGCAGGAACTGCAGGAACAGGTTTTGGTGTAGATACAGTACGGCGTCTCACTTCATAAAGATAGTTAAAGCAAAACGTGTTTGTGTGTAGGATTATCTGTACATGTAATTCCATCAAAATCCCTTTTTCTCACATGGATAATTATTATTATTACGTTATTATATTCATCGTTCAGCTAGAGCAAATCACTTGGTGGAAAAATCAGCATGTAGTGGATTAACCACAGAGGAGATGAAAGAAAAGAAATCTTCTTGCTGCTTTACTGATGAATCCCAATCCAGCATCTGCACAGTACATCCTGGGAGCTCGTTACCGAAGAGTGGAGTTCTGTGGAGCGGTGATGGAGATGTGGGAGTCTCATCATTAAACACTGTTCAGCCTCCATGGAGAGACACGACTATAGACCACACAATAGCGCACATCTCTCGCTCATTAGGAGAAACCGTCTTTTAAATCAGTCTGCCTGCACGAGGTAGAAAGACGGTGATTGGGACGGAGATGGAGCCTTATTATCACTCAGCGGTTTTCTGTAATTGTTACAGAGCCTGTGCCCATAATTCTCTGCTATTATTTCTTTTAATACATTATTGGTCTATTAGAAGATGTGAAAAGCCTCAGGGATGTACCTGTCATTCTCAATGAAGGCGGCGTGACCTGTTCTTCATTCTCAGCGAACGAGGTGTGGCCTCTGTGCCTCTGTCTCAGTGAATGAGGTGTGGCCTACGTGCCTTAGTCTCAGCGAACGAGGTGTGGCCTCTGTGCCTGTGTCTCAGTGAATGAGGTGTGGCCTACATGCCTTAGTCTCAGTGAAGGAGGTGTGGCCTACATGCCTTAGTCTCAGCAAAGGAGGTGTGGCCTCTGTGCCTCTGTCTCAGTGAAGGAGGTGTGGCCTCTGTGCCTCTGTCTCAGTGAAGGAGGTGTGGCCTCCGTGCCTTAGTCTCAGTGAATGAGGTGTGGCCTCTGTGCCTTTGTCTCAGTGAAGGAGGTGTGGCCTCTGTGCCTCTGTCTCAGTGAATGAGGTGTGGCCTACGTGCCTTAGTCTCAGTGAACGAGGTGTGGCCTCTGTGCCTTTGTCTCAGTGAAGGAGGTGTGGCCTCTGTGCCTCTGTCTCAGTGAATGAGGTGTGGCCTACGTGCCTTAGTCTCAGTGAAGGAGGTGTGGCCTTCGTGCCTTAGTCTCAGTAAAGGAGGTGTGGCCTTCGTGCTGTAGTCTTAGTGAAGGAGGTGTGGCCTCTGTGCCTCTGTCTCAGTGAATGAGGTGTGGCCTACGTGCCTTAGTCTCAGTGAAGGAGGTGTGGCCTTCGTGCCTTAGTCTCAGTAAAGGAGGTTTGGCCTTCGTGCTGTAGTCTTAGTGAAGGAGGTGTGGCCTCTGTGCCTTAGTCTCAGTGAAGGAGGTCGTTATGCACTGTAGCTGTGAGGAGAATCTACTTTTTCTCTAACTCTCTCTCTCTTTCCCTCACATACAGAGCCGTAGTCCACGCCATTCCCAGTCCACTCAGTCTGGTTTGGCTGATCAGGCATCCAAACTGTCCTACGCCTCAGCCGAGTCTCTGGAGACCATGTCTGAGGCCGACATGCCGCTTGGTTTCAATCGCATGAACCGCTTCCGCCAGAGCCTTCCGCTGTCCCGTTCTGCCAGCCAGAACAAACTGCGCTCTCCAGGTAACACACACACACACACACACGCACACACACCATACACCATACATCTACCCTGACAGCTTACATGCTTATTGATTTTTGCTCACTCTTGACCAGCCTGAATTAAAAATGCATCTTCTGTATGCTCACACACGAACGCACAAACATGAACACACACTTATCGACCAGCTCCTGGGCTCCACACTGTGTTCCACAGCCTGCAAGATAGAGAAACTGATCTTATTTGCTCCAAGCCATGATGTAAAACACAAATGGAGATGTTGAAATCTAATCCATAAGGGGAAAAGTGTGGAAGAAAGTAATTCACAGCAGGGTTGAAAAGTACAAGTACACTATAAATAAGTTTTTATTTCTGCAGTCAGGAGAAACTATATTTCAAGTATATTTCGTAAAACACCTTCACAATTGACACCTTTTTATTTACTAAAGGTGGTAACACCATGTCTTACATCATGTGGTATATGTGAATAAAATATATTGCATCAAAACTGTACACAATATTACAGATACTGAGCTCTAATTTCATGATCATTACACAAACACAAAAAGTAAGCACAAGGACATTGGCCCCGGAGTGTGGCAGGTGTATTTTTGAGATTTTTTTTTGGTCATTGTTCAAGGGGATTATCTGTTATTATGATTTGTAAATGTGAGAATCCATGGGGTTAGAAAGTACAGAGCCGCTGAGGTGACATGGTGGTTATTTTTCAATGAGGTGTTGTTGCAAATTAATATTTCAGGGCCACTACGTATCTTGTGGTCACAAATGATAATGTTGTACCCCTGAGATAGCAAAGTTGTAGTCATGAGTTTTGTAATTTCAGCCTATGGCTTAATATGTCGTGGAACGCCGTGCTTAATGTGTGGCCTTTTGTTAATTATTTGGCAGGAACAAACAAAAAGTGTGTTCACTTGGAGAAAGCTTAGTAATGCTGTGTCCATGTTACAACGCCCAGTGAGTTCAGTTTGTCTTTATCATTAAAACTGGATTGTAATAAATGAGACAGGGCTTATAAACCTTTACTAGAAGTCAACAAACTAGCGTTTGCGCTAAGAGAGCTGAATATAGAGCCCATCATTTCGTGTGAGGAGTCGTTGAAAAACTGATGGATTTGTCTTCGTTTTAAATAACATGTACTTGAATAAGAAGTGTCACTTCTGTAGCATTATGGGTATGCTGAACTTCAAACCATCTGTGGTCATGTTGCTTTTGACCCGAGTGTAAAAGCTTTTTCTCTTTTCCTATCCACTCTTCATCCCGCACGTCGTGGAAAACACTTCCACTTACTCAATCTGTGGCCATTTCTTGATGGTTTAATTGGATTCCCGCAATAAATTACCAATGTGTCCGGGAGTCTCTTAGTGTATATGCGCGTGCCCCCTACGGAAGAAGTTGCCCTGATCGCCTATTAACTCGAGATAAGCATGCTGTGTGGTATTAGCCGCTAACTGCTTTCTGCTTTGTTAATGGGAAAAGGCAGGCTGGCAGGTCTAGTAGCAGGTATATATTACACTCATGTTGCAGGATGATGTACAGTGCTGCATGCATGCGCTGTTATTGCACTGTCCACTCGGGTGTTTTACTACATGAATCATGCTCGTGCTCTCAGTTTATTGTGTTTCTGATTAGTAGCTATGGATAATGAGGGCTTCTAGCTTCAGCTGTCACTTTACTGTCCTGAACATTGTGGTTCCAGGCGTTAATTTTCCTTCTTACTAGCACACTATAATCCCAGGGTCCTAAATTCCCTTTTAGGGAACAACTCCATGTTCTATAGGCCCTATGTCCTCTCAGGAAATTTCACTAGGGGACAAATCAGTATTCCCAGAACCTCATGGGTATCATGATCACTATTTGAAATTCTTTAGTACAAAAGGTGCTATATCAGTGCTATATGTTCCCTCTTTTAAATGTTTGATATTTCTATACTTTCAGGCCATTATTTTCTTTTATTTAAACGTTTCTGGGACACAACCCTATGTTTCCAGGGCACAATTTGACCAGAGAACCAGATCCTGTTCCCTGATTCACATCTTCCAGAAAATATTCCCATATTGAAATTGAATTATTAACCCTATATTTTCTGGGTCCTTTGTTCTCAGTGCCCTTTGTACCCTCATTTAAACCTTCTATGAACTATCCCTATACCTCCAGGGCCCGAAGTTGTTTTATTTTAATAGAAATATTTATTGAGTTCCTAGGATCATATATTCCCAGAGTATTCCCAAAACCCAATGTTCCCTACGTATTTTACAAGAGCCCCATGTTCCCCAATTTAAACTTTTCAGGAAATTATTCTATATTTCCAGGGCGATATGTTGCCTCTGTGAATTTTTCTGGACAACAAACCAATATACTGTACACAGCCATAGATTCCCCATTTAAAACTTTTAAAATGAACTCTATAATCCAAGGGCCCTGTGTGCTCTCATTTTAACTTTCTAGTAAACAGCCCTGCATTTTCTGGGCCTTCTGTGAAAAGTCTTCTTTAAAATCACCCTGTGTTTCTGAAGCCCTATGTTACCTTAGTGAATTTCTCTAGAAAACAATCCTATATTCCAGGGGCTCTCTGATACTTCAGTATTCCCAAAGCCCTATGTGTCTTCACAAAAGACAACCATTTGTTCTCAGGGCCCTATGTTCCCTTATGTTAACTTTCTGAGAAATGCCCCTATTTTACCAAAGCCCCATGTTCCACAATTTAAACATTTCTTGGAATGAAAACTCTATATTTTCTTGTATGTTCTCAGACCCCTTTGTTTCTGGAGTCCTATGATTCCCAGGTCCTATGTTTCAGCTCCATGTAGTATCAATCCTATGTTCCATACATTTTGTTGACCTTTGGTGACCCATGACCCCAACCGTGACATTAGGAATTTTTTAACAGGTTATTTTGATGGACTAGTTTTTTTTTTCCAACAATTTGTCCAAATTCAGCCCCCAAACCAGATGAGTTTCTTATATGAGTAGACAGTTTACTGAGTTAAAAAGCACTGATTTCCCTTTAATGTAATATACTGAGGGAACATAGACGGGAAGGAACATAGGACCCTGGGGTTGTAGGACCATAGGAATGTAGGGCATCGATACACGCCAATTATATTGCTATTAGTTACTTCCTGCCAGAGTGCTGTCCTGTGAAGGCTGATGTATAGTTCCGCTATTGTAACACACACACACACACACACACACACAGTGAGAAATGACTCTGAAATGACCTGACAGGAAGCATCAGGGAGCAGCTAAACACACCGACTTTGATTAATGCCTCTCTGTCTCTCGTGCTAGTCTTATCCGTCCATCATTCTCTTTGGTCTTCATGAACTCCTTTAACTACTCCCTTACTAAGCTAAGATCCGTTAACTTTCCAAAGAACCCTTGAGGAAGGTTCTGTGTAAAACTCGTGTTCTCTACTGCAGAAGGTTCTAAAAAGCTTAACCATCCAAAGAACCCAAAGAAGTAAGGTTCTATGAAGTCTTCTCTATCAGAGACGGTTCCAAATAGAACTCCTTGAAGAATCTGAAAACCTTTAACCACCCAAAGAACACTTGGGAAAGTTTGTATGTTGAATGTTCATTTCCTATCAGAGAGGGTTCCATATATAACATCTTTAGGAAGTTAAGAACACTTAACTATCCAAAGAACTCTTAAGGAAGGTTCTATGTAGAAATCTCATTCTGTATTAGAAAATTTTCCAAGTATAACCCCTTTAGGAACCTAAAAACCTTTAACCATGCAAAGAACACTTGAGAAGTTTTGTATGTAGAGCTCTCTTAAAATCCTTTAAGTAGTTTGCGTCTTGTTTTCTGTCAGAGAATATTTTCAAGTAGAACCCCATCAGGAAGTCCAAAGAACCCTTAAAGAAGGTTCTAATTAGCACTCTCATTCTCTATCAGAGAGGGTTCTTTCTCATTCTCCCAAACTGTCCTTCACTGTCTGTCTTTTTTCCTTTTCCACAGGAGTGCTGTTCCTGCAGTTTGGCGATGAGACGAGGCGTGTCCACATCACTCATGAGTTGAGCAGTATGGAGACTCTACACGCGCTCATAGTGCACATGTTCCCCCAGAAGCTAACAGCTAGCATGCTCAAGTCCCCCAACACAGCCATCCTGATCAAGGATGAGGCACGCAACGTGTTCTACGAGCTGGAGGACATCCGGGACATTCAGGACCGCAGCATCATTAAGATCTTCCGCAAGGAGCCAGTCTACGGTTCCTATACGGCGGCTGCACACCTGGCCAATGGAGACCTGCGGGTGAGTGTGGGAGTATGCGTGTTATTTAGCTGGAGACCAGTAATGCTAGCTACACACATACTCAAGGTCTGTCGTTTAGAGCCGAAAGTGAAACCCAAGCCTCGCAATAAGCGTAGATGCTAACACTGTGTCTGAAATGGTGCCAAAGCACTGTTCCATAAATGAAGCACGCAAGTATAGGATACATAATTCACATATAATCCACTGGGAGCTCCTAAAGTTTCTACATAGAACCATCTTTTCCTATTAGCAAAGGTTCTATATAGAATTCTTCCCCTATCAGGGAGGTTGTCAAGTTGAAAACCTTTAAAAAGGTAAGAACCTTTAAACATACAACGAGCCCTGAAGGAAGTTTCTACAAAATCTCAACCTATCAGAGAGGATTTAAAGTAGAACTACTTCAGAAAGCTACAAACCCCTAAATATCCAAAGAACTATCCTTCCCTATCAGAGAAGAATCCTGGTAGTGCTCTTTTAAGGAGCAACAAACCCTGAACCATCCAATGAGCCCTTAAGGACAGTTTGATGCAGAACTCTTTCCCAAATAGAGAAGCTTCCAAGTAGAACATCCTTAGGAACCTGCAAAAACCCAAAAAGAAAGGTTCTATGTAGAAATCTTTCCTTATTAGAGACAAGATTCCAAGTAGTACTCCTTTATGATGTTAAGACCTTAACTATCCAAATCACTTTTGAGAAAGGTTTTATGAAGAACTCTCTGTCAGGGAGCGTTCAAAGTAGAACTCCATTAGAAAACTAAGAACCCACAAGGAACCTTTTTTTGGCCAAGAGTGTATAAGACTATTTCAGTCATGCCTCTTCTTTATTTATAATTGAAAGAGTACTCAGTACTCAGTTATTTGGACAGTTAACTCTAATAGATAGTTCCCCCAAATAGTTAACTCTAATAGAAGGTTGCCCCAAAGCTACAACTGCAGAAGCTCTACATGTTCTAAAGGTGTATGTATTGTGATGTATTGTGGAAGACTGGAAATGTTTCTACAGATTGCACCTTGTGTATTGTGGTGTCGCATCCAGCTGCATGGGTTACACCATCAACAGATGTGTTACACCATTAACAGGTTCATGAGAACATAATAGAGAAAGAAAACTGAGAAATTCAATTCACAGAGTAGTTGCGGTTTCCTAGTGGTGGTGTAAGAAACCCCGCTTTGTTCGATGCCTCAGACTAATCCACTATGGCAAGGCTAACACTAGATTAGTGAAATCACATTTCTGCAGTAATTCCGAATCCTAAAAATGCAGTCGGTCAGTTTATTTCCATTCAAATACAGTATGTCCAAATCTTTATATACAAAATATCATATTATATTCAAACTAAATATGTTACCGTTTCTATAGTAACAACCTGCACAGAAACTTCTATTGCGGATGCACCACATAAACAGATTTTAAAAACGCTTTTAGTTGATATGTAGACGTTATCCGGAGTAGATGATCATTTAACATTTTTTGAAGGAGTCTCCACTGTCGGCGCCTTGTACCAGTCCGAGGAAAAGCCGCTTATGCTTACGCTTTCTCTGTACCATGATAAGCTGAAAGTACTCACCCTCATGTCGTTCCAAACCCATGAGGCTTTCGTTCATCTTCGGAACACAAATGAAGACATTTTAATGAAACCTGGGAGATTTCTGTCCCTCCATTTACAGTCCAGTAACCAAAAGTTTCACGCTCCAAAAAGTTCATAAAGGCATCATAAAAGTAATCCATGTGACTCCAGTGGTTTAATCCCAATTTTATGAAGCGAGACGAATGCTATGTGTGTGCAAAAAAAAAAAAAACTAAAGTCTTTATTCACGCAATATCTTCACTTCCGCATGAAAAAATGTCTGCGAGAGCGGAGAACAAAATGCTGTAGTCCTCCTCTATGTCGAACTATGCAGACATCTTTGTTACAAAGCTTGTTGTATGTATGTGAATCAGTTTCTGTACAGCGTCCCTCTTCCTCTGCTGTAAACAGTGCAGCACTTCCGGGTCCTGTTGTACGGAAAGAGAGCTGTAAATGGAGCGAGTGTAAATGAAGGGACAAATACCTCCCAGGTTTCCTTCAAATTTCTTCATTTGTGTTCCGAAGATGAACGAAAGTTCTTATGGGTTTGGAACGACATGAGGGTGAGTAATTGATGACAGAATTTTCATTTTGGCGTGAACTATCCCTTTAACTTCAAGAGAGAGAAATAAAAGAGGCTGGTTAAGGAAATAATCGACTTCTGAGTGGTAACTGTGCTTCATCACGCCACATTTCATCTTGTTGTATCTCTCACAAGCACGACGATTTGTGATCTGATTTTTTAAATGAAACAGTTTGTAAAATAGCAAAGGGTGCAGGTCCGCATTTCCAAATTTGAATTCACGTCACGTCGTTCGACCGCATGCTGAAGTATGAAGAAGCAAGTCAAACTAAACCACTAAATCAGCAGGTTCCCATCAACATCAAACTGAACGCGTGAGAAAATTCATACAAATATGTTCGAACAAAGGCAGCATTTGTGACATCTGGATTTTGTTCAACTGTATACTGTATGAATGCTAATCCCTGATCTAACCCTAATCGTAAATTCCTCTTGTGAATTATCATGAATTTGTAATTACCTGGTGACATTATTTGAGAACCGGGTGCAGGTGGATATTGCGCTGAGATAGTTAGCAACAGTACATTACTTACTAGTTATTATTCCTTTGATCGATTGTAAGAGCTACATACTGTATGAACGCTTCTTTCTGCTGTCCGTTTCTCTCGGTCTCTCCCCCCCCCCCCCAAATCTGATTTGCTAAAGGAAGTGTCAGGTGAACCCATTAAGCTAGCACTGGGGATGATGGAAATGTCCCACAACTCTAAACATAGTGGAAGAGTCTCTGAAAGAAACAGAAAAAAAAAGCAGAGTCTTTGTAAAACATTAAAGTGCCCGCTGCTTTGTTTCCTTTGAATCCCTTTGCTGTCATTCCGACGGGTCGCTCGATGAAACACACTCTGTAGTGCATGTCAACCACTCTCTCGAGTGTGTGCGTATATGGAGGGTGACTGAAATTGCAGAAATCCTTTAGAAATTCAGAAGACTGTCAGTCAGAACCTGGGTTATGATGGAGAAAAAAGGTGAACATGTATAAAAGGAAAGAAAATACAACATATACCGCTGCGTGTTACAGATTTACCTCACACTCTGAAAGACGAGCCACGGCTAGTTTCAAAACTCTAAAACTCTGGATAGCAGAGTCTCAATCCTAGCGTCACGTTGTCTAATATTAAGACCGTAACTCTAGGTGAGCGGAGTGAAAACTCTGAAAGGAGTCCTCCCGAGTCAGATTACCTCCTGATGAATAGAACGAGGGGGTGTGAGGGGTCAGAAAGTCTGGAGCTCCGTTCTCATCCATTCACAACCTGCATCCTGCCTCTCTCTCCGTTTTGTCACACTCGGGCTAAATTAACGTCTAGTCGTCCTGAAGTCAAACTGACCCACGGAACAAGAACATGACACTGTTCTTCGTGTCAGTATCTGCGACAGCCATGTAACCATGTCTTGTAGGAGGGAAATGAAGTCCCTGCTGGAGTTAATCAGTTTATTAACGCTACTGTACTGCCGGAACTGTGAAGTAGGAGGCAAGAGTGTGTGACTTACATGTGCGTGTGGACGTAACTCTTTAAAACACGCCACAGATTTTCAATAAATCCAGAGACTGAGATGGTCACTGCAAAAAAAAAAAAAAAAAAAGATTCTTCTAATTTTAGTCCTGATGTCTGTTAGAAGTCATTATCTGGTCACTATATTTATCTATATCCAAGTCATAACTTCTTGGCAGAGGCAACCATGTGGGCTAAAGTATCCTGACACTGAGTTTGTCATGCCAGCAAGCTCTTGTTATGTTAAGTTAAGAACTTTTCTGTTTTCAAATGAACTCTTTTTAGTAATCATTGAGGTGTTTGTGGTATGTATGTATGTATGTATGTATGTGAAGGATCAATTTTCCTTTTTTTTTTTTTTTTGCAGAGAGAGATGGTGTATGCTTCACGCGAGTCATCACCCACTCGGCGTCTGAATACACTGCCCTCCTCAGGCTCCTCCCCTTCCTCCACCTCTCCCGCCCGTTCCCGTCTTTCCTACAGCGGCGGTCGTCCTCCTTCATTCTCCGGCTCTCAGCACGGACACCACGGACACCATGGATCTCCGGCTCACGGGCCAGGAGGGGGCATGACTGCATCACCGTCAGCCATCCTCGAGCGCCGAGACGTCAAACCTGACGAGGAAGTCGCCGCCAAGAATGCGCTCCTGAAGAACGAGAGTCTCTACGCAGACCCGTACAGCCTGGTACCTGATGGACATCGTCTAAGCATCGTGTCCATGGGCGAACCGCTGGGCATGCCAGGGCCGGGTGGGCTCTACCGTCGTGGCTCTGTGCGCTCTCTGAGCACGTATTCAGCCGTGGCGCTGCAGGGCGACCTGGACGACTCGCTCTATAAGCCGGGCGCACCGATCTACCCTGACACCTACTCCGCTTTGGGCACAGGCTTCAGGCTGTCGTCTTCGGCCTCTCCACAGAAGATGTCCGACTCGTACTCGGGGACGCTGAGCCGTGGCTCGCCTGTCAGGCAGAGCTTCAGGAAGGACTCGTCCTCGTCTGTGTTTGTGGACAGCCCTAAATCTAGACCCAGCTCGAGTTCAGAGCCACTGGGTGGCGAGACGGGGAGGATGATTTCAGGCTTCGGGAATGAGACTGACACACGGTGAGGGGCGCCAAAGGTTTGCAGAGGGATTTCTGTCTAAGGGGACCAAATGTCCTCACAAGGATAGGAATATCTGACAGCGTTGAATTTTGGCAGGTCCTCATAAGGAAATTGTTTTGTTTGTTTTTTTCAGAAAAACTGTCACTTTTATAAAAAATAAGTGCCAAAAGTTTTCCTTTTGGTTACTGAGGTTAACCCTCTACTGCACGAATTATTACATTTGCATATTTTTTTTTTAATTAGTTCAAGTAATAAAAAAATATATAAAAATTGATACAATAAGGGAGGTGGTTGGTAAATTGTTTCCATATGGCAACATGGTGCAATACTGGAAAGTATCATATAGTCCAGCAGTTCTTAACCTTATTGCGAGTGCGACCTACTTTTAAGAATGACAATGTTTTGCAACCCCCCCCCCCCACCCCCAACCCCGACTTCAGTGTTTCGGACTAGAAACACTCAGTGGGATGGTTGGGCTTGGATAGAGGATGCGAGGTGGTCCAGTCATGGCTGAGTAGACAAACCAGCTTCAACCATGAGTCTATAATAGTTCTTCAGGTACGCCAGCGCTGAAAAACCAGCCTCATAGAGATACAGTAGGTTGATGCTAATGGGAGAAGTTATTTTCAATGCCATGTCACTCGATTCTCGATTTTCGGCGTGCACGGATATCCAGAAATCCGCCAGTGGCTTCTCTGTGAACCTCTGTGCACACTTCCAAATAAAAGTTTTCCCACGAACCCCCCAACCCCATCCCCCGCAGTTTAAGAACCGCTGATATAGTCAAAAATAACCCAAACTGTATGAGATTACAATTCCAATTAATGCATTTTCCAGACTATAAATTGCAGAGGTTTTTTTTTTGCCACCTAGTAAGCATGTAAAAGTGATATCTTCTAGAGAGGAATTACAGTTGTGAAAAGTACGTATGTGGATGGATTTACTCACTCAAAATACATACAAAAATTCCAAGATCCAAACATGTTTTGGGTGAAGTATCTTTTAAAATCTTTCTGTTGAATTCTTAAGTCTTTCTCTTGAAACATAAAATTTTGAAAATAAGGTGCAAGTGCAAAATGTCTGAAATCACTACAGTTTTTCTTACTTTGAATGTGATAAAAATGTAAATATACTATTAGAGAAGCCCGGTGTCTTTTTTGTTATGTAGGTCCGTTTCAATTCATGAATGCACATACTACAGTTCCATTATCGCATGTTGTTGCCATATGGCAACAATTACATTTTACCATTTAACAACATACTCAAAATATATAAACTTGTTTAGGTCTCTTCATTTATCTCAGATATTGTTTCAATTTGATCCTTTAAGTAGTTTTGCCTAAACATTGAAAAATTAATCAGCGCCCTCCGACGATGACCTTCAACATGCCATGTGATCGCAGTAAAGGACGTGCAAACAGAACTTCCTGGTCATGAGACATGGCTTTTTTGTTGGTGTTATGTCAAAGTTAAAGCCCCCTTTTTCCAGTTACAGGAAAAAATAGTAGTTTTGTATTTAAGCTTATCAAAAAATTGGAGATGAATTGTTGCCATATGGCAACATCATGCAGTGAAGGGTGTGTGTATGCATGTGTCTAAGTGTGTGGTTGCTAATTGTTGGTCCTTTTTAGCAGGGATCGTATGGAGGCCATGGAGAAGCAGATAGCGAGTCTCACGGGCTTGGTGCAGAGTGTCCTCACCAGAGCACCGGACAGCGACAGCACGTAAGACACACACACACACACACACACACACACACACACACACACACGGTATAGACAGATGTATACAATGAATACTATCTACACCAGTCACAGGCATTTAAACCACTCATACTGAATGTCAACCTCATTTACTGAAGCTCATCTGCCAAAAAAAACCATTCAACACATTCAACACAAAACATCACATGCATTCACATCAAGCAGTGTGCATGTGTCTTACGTGTGACATGAAGCAGTGTGCACGTGTCTTAAGTGTATCATGAAGCTTGTACGACTGTCTTGTTTCTCTAAAGCCACCAGCTGCTGCTCAGTGCTTCTCATCATTGTGTTGTGTAACGCTCAGACACAGTGTGGACTGTTGTACGACGTGTTTTGCGTTTGTGGCCTGCAGTCTGTGGAGTGTATCTCTGCATCATGGATACTGCCTCGTCTTCCACTTTCACCCTGGTATATATTGGCTTTAGTGGACAGTCATGAACGCACATCTGGAACTCATCTGCATCAGCATTAAGTGTGCAGGCCAACGCTGAAACCAGAAAAACTGAAGATCACACACACAGAGTCAGGTCCAAAAGTCTGAGTCCACTATCAAATGCTGTGTTTATTTCATCAGTAATCAAAAATTATTACGGTATAATATTAAAATATTAAAGGACGACACTTACCCATTTATAATTAAGTTACTTCCTGTTATCGCTTATGTTATCGCAGCTATAAACAGTCATTCCCTCACCAGTGTCTCTTTTCTCTCTCTCTCTTAAAAGTTAATAAACAAAACAAACACACAAAACAAAATGCAGCTTTTTATGTAAGTGTAAAAACCGCTAACACTGGAGACTCCTTCCAAATATAACAATTGTACAGTTTTCTTTGTTTAATGTAAAATGTAACAACAGTTTTGTAAAATATGTTTATCATCACGTCCGCCATACAAGTCCCTACGAATGACTCGTTACTATAGAAACAATAACGTATTAGAACAAGTGCATTAATATAAATCTGTGATTTGCCTTGCAGCTGAAATTACTTTCAGAACTGACGTCATAGAAAATGAATCATCACCTTCTGACCAATCAGAATCGAGAATTCAACAGCGCTTTGGTATAAAAATCTATACTGACCAAATTTAACATGGATTTTGAAGTCAATCAAGTGAGTTGGGTTTTTTTTTTTTTTTCTCAGTACACTGTAGCGTGCTAACATTTCTTGCTCATAGTAATCAGATGCAAACTACAGATGTTTAAGATAAAGGTCAGGTCAGAAAAAAACTGAAATATTTCATTAACGCGTTGTCATAGACTAAAATTAATAAACAAAAACAAAAAACCCAAAGCAAATGGTGTATGAAAGAAATATTCAGACATATTTACATTTTACATTGAATTAAAAAATATATATATTTATGTCTAATATTTGCATGACATTACACAATTCTTAAATAGAAGCTTTTAATATTTAATATTAGTTTTTGATTATGAATGAAATGGTAGTGGACTCAGACCTTCGGAGCCTGTTATTGTGTAAGCTAATGTTGGACAGGATTAGCATGGAGTTATTCGATTATTTTATTACTTTAGTGATAGGACATTAGCATTATTAGTAACACAAATGTAGGGGCTGTAGTACAGTGTTTACTGTTGCGCGTAGTGTTAGAACAGTATTAGTTTGAATGAACAGGTCAATCGTGAGAGACGTCCATGCTCACCAAAGACGCATCAGCAAACTTAGAATTAAAAATTAGAAATGATATGAACGTGAGTGTGCTGTATGTTGGAAGAAATTCTTCTTATGGTTGAGTTTGCTGGTGTTTGGTTGGTGGGTGTGGACGCTAGATTAGAGCCGTAACGGAACGTTAGCTGATTAGCGTGGCGTAGCGCAGTGTGAGGTGGTTGTGCGTTTTTGCCGTCCCGTGTCGGGCTGTGGCAGTATCACGCCTGTGTGATCCTCAGATGCGGCCTGCTGCGGCTCTGCATGATGGCGGGCTGCCCTCGGGACCCAGGGACCGACTTCTCACGGCCCTTCCCTTTCTCTTCCAGCGAGAAGACGGAGTCCACCAGCGACGGCTCGGCCACAGGAAGTGAGTAAAAAAACCTATTTCCTGTACTCTTGAGGCTTGTTTGCATGGCAGGATCAGAACAGATTTGAACACTTCAGTAATGTCACTGTCAACTATTACACAAGTGACGCTGGATTTCATGCTACTCGGTGGTATTTATCTTAATTTGTTTGCCCAAAGCAACCATCAAATGAGACAGAATTCAATCCAAACATCTAAACAAGCAGTTTTGGCGGGAAATCAGATTTAGAGGATTTCCCAAATATACGTACAAAATGTAGTCGCGTTTGGTGTCTGATGTAATAAAAAATCTATCTCACCCAAACATTTTCTCTAAATATTTGCCTCAAACCAAATCTACTGCAGGCCTTCAGTGATGTACCGCAGACTTGCCGACGTAGCACAGGACATAAATATGAACTTCACAGTGTAGCAGCTGAACACTATAATGTCATGAAGGCGGCCATCTTGTTCTTATGCTGCCTTCAAGTCCTGTCAGAAATATCGTAATTACGAGGCGAGCGCACTTGAACACCACGACAATGTCATAATTACAACACGTGAGCTTGTATTTTTCTAAACGAGTTGGGGGCGTGTGAGGAACAAAAAGGCCCCCTCCAGCAGACGGTACGATTTAAGTGGTAATTTTTCATGTTAAAGCAAACTTCTTGTTGTTGATGATACAAAGAGACAAGTTTTCTCTACCCGTCCGTTTTGTTTTCGATCAAAGCCACTTGCGTACACACCACGTCGTAATCTCAGTTACCTCACGATCTCGGGTAACATCTGGGTTCTAGTGGTGACTACAAAAATAATACAGTGATATTTTATACTCCTTCACCGAAGCCCTGCCTCTCAGAACCTGTTCTACATTTGGCGTAAATCGAGAAGAGTTTACATTTGTTTTTTCTATGCTGAATAATTTATTTAATCACTGAACTAAAGAAAATTCATCTTATAGCATCCTTTCTTCTGTCTTCTGGTCTTTTCATGTAAGCTTCCTTCCCACTGAGTCGCATTACTCTGTGATCTTTTTCAATCATTTTCTCTGCAAATCTCTCTCTCTCTCTCTCTCTCTCTCTCTCTCTCTCTCTCTCTCTCTCTCTCTCTCTCTCTCTCTCTCTCTTGTCTTTCCCTTTTGTATTTTTCAGAGAGGGCATTTGGAGAGTTTAGCTAACACACACACACACACACACACACACACACACACACACACACACACTCCTAAGCTTTACAGATGCTACACACTGGCGGTGGTTTGAGGAGATTTCCCCCATTACAGTGTATGAGTGTCTGGAAAAGCGCTATATAAATCTAAGGAATTGTCATTATTATTATTATTATTATTATTATTATTATTATTATTATTATTATTATTATTACATTCATACCACAGCACTGTTAAAATCTCAGTACTGATTGGCCAGACAATGTTGATTCATTATCTATAACAGCAAGTCTGACAGTATTTATAGCATAATATAGTAACCATATAGGAACATTTTCACTATAGACGCAGCACATATTCGCCTGTCATCTAATCATACATTCAAAAACATGTTATTTAATAGATAAACGTATTAAAAAAATCTTGTCGTTTGATGTTTTAAGAGATTTATTTTACAATTATGGAAGGAGTCTCCAGTGTCAGAGCTTTATATCATTCAGAGGTAAAGCTGTAAAGTTTTACAACACATAGAAACACAAGTTTACAGATACAGTTTACAGACTCGTTGCGAGTGACAGTTTCTCAGTAACATGACAAACGTTTTGTTTTGTTTTTTGTCTTATTTATTTCAACAAAAGAGGAAAAAAATAACATACAACGTAAGTGATAACAGGAACGGTCTTGTTTAACAGCGTTACATTGAACAAGAATAAAAAAGTGCAGCTTATTGTTCTTTAATTGTTAAGAAAATGGTATTTTCTGTGGTATGAGGAGTAAAGCACTTGGGTCATGGTGTTATTAAGGGGGGAAAAAATCAACCGTGTTGTGGTAACAGTAACTCCACATGCCGCTGTTGATTTATTTTCCTATACCACATCCCGAAGTGTTATCCAAGTGAGGCAGAATCCAATCCAAGGTTAAAAATCTTTCCTAAGGGAGGCTCTGTGGCTGTTCGTGGGATTTGATCTCACCATTATCCGACCTCTAGAACAGACTCTTAAGTGCCGAAGTGCTCAGTCCTCACTGCTTTAGCTTCCTGTTCTCTTTTTTCTTGCTGTATTTATTTGGTTGCAATGGTTTTTGCCCCGACTCGGACGCTCTGACTGCCTGTACTGTATGTTTCAGCTGGCCGGTTGAAGAGGAAAGGTAGTGCCGTCTCTGCTCTCCCCTGTCAGTTTGAATTTTGTGTGCAAACGCACACTCACAAGCTTTTATATATATATATATATGTGTGTGTGTGTGTGTGTGTGTGTGTGTGTGTGTGTATTGCTGTACAGCTCCTTCTCTCTCCTCCAAAGTCTGACAGTCTCACCCTAACTCCTTACACGATGTGTGTTCACTAAATTGCTCTTTTATTATGTCCACCTGCCACATAAGTGTACAAGTACTGACTGTTGCTATAATTTGTTACATTCACTACTCATTACCTGTCTCAATAATCGCATATTTGTACAATATACTGCATATTTAGCGAGGAGTCGATCTAAATTCTTGTGAGATTCGAGACCTAGGGTGCGTCTCAATCAGCGGCCTAGCTCCCTAACACGAGTTCGGGCACTGGTAAGGACCTTGGCGCTCACTACACATGACTACGTACTCGCGTTGTAAAACATCACCAGTGGCATTCATCAATTTATCAGACAGGACCGATATCTTTCTGACATTATATGTCGTATAAATTCGTCAGCTTAATCACACGCGTTTCTGTCATGGTACTTCAAGCAGGATCGTAGGCTAGATAGTGGATTTTTAAAAAATCATCAAACGCTTAAAAGACTCAAACCAACCGTATATAGAACGTCAAACAAAATTGAAAATCGCTAACATAATTAATCTTTTCAGAGCTACAGCAACGATAACAAGCCACTTACATCTGTAGACGAAGTTGGCTGAGAGTTCGTCCCCCATTTGTTTTTCGAGCTGAGAGGCTTCAGAAGACATGTCGCCATTTCCAGTAAGGGGACATAGTGAGCATCGATGTTCCCTGGTTTTTGCAGTGCATTGTGGGTTTTTTTTAGGGAGCGAACGTTCCAGTGCACTGGAAGGATTTAGCGATTGAGACAGCCCTTAAAATGGCCGACTCCCTGATCAGTGCCCTGACTACTGAACTAGGGAGCTGAATGAGACGCACCCCTAATCTGTTCCTATAAACCAATACAGATAGTTGGCAGTTTCTATGGTGACAGCTAGTTATTAGTATTCAGCTAGTTTGCATCATGCTAGCTGACATCTGAGAGATTAGGAATAAAGCCGGTGCTAATGTTTTCACACGTTCCCTGGTTCTTTTGTGAAAGGGGCGCTAATTTCCCATCAATAACTAAAAACCAGTGTGGGATTGGTTTTGTTTTGTTTTGTGTGAATCTTTCTTGGACTTTTATTTCCATGCTTTAAGGAAACGTAAGAGATTTTAAGACAGCTTTACACTGCAAAAAAAAACAAAAAAACATTGTAGCAAATGGAACTATCTTGAATATAGTCAAATGGATTTAATATTTTCTTTCAGAAGATTACAGTAAGCCAAATTATTATGATTATTGAACCTATTTCTAGACATTTATTACTAATGTCAAGCGTGAGCTAGTCATCTTCTATTGTATTCATCTTCATCTTCATCTTCATCTAGTCATCTTCTGTTCTTTTTTTTTTTTTTTTTTAAGCATTTATTTCTAGAAGGAAGCAAAATTGTCTCCCACAGAACAAGAACAACTTTTAAAACAACTTTTAAGCTTGAATTGAGTAAAACCATCCAGGCTGAATAATCTTGGATTTGATTTAAAACAAATCCATTAACAAATTTTTTAACAAATCCATTCATTTGCCCATGTTCAAGATATTTTTTATTTGATACGGTATATATTTTGAAGTGTGTACTTTTTATTTTAACATGAGTGAAGTATCTGAAGCAGTACTTCAATGTTTACCAGAGGAATTATTTCTTAATTTGATGATTAATTGCACTTTTTATTTGAGTAAAAAAAAAAATAATAAATTGTGGGTAGTTTTAGCACCTCCGAGTTCATTTCGAGTCAAGTTCATTTTAATGGACTCGAGATATGTTTTTTTTTGTTTTTTTTAAATTCCACTTGCTTATTTAAATGATTTTTATTATTCTGTACAATTTGTTAAACATTTGATGTGTTCTGCTGTCCCTGTCGTGTTAGAGTCATTTGCTTATTTGACTTTGATTTCCACATCTACTGATTTAATGCAGACGTATTTCCGGTCACCGTAGCCTCCTGTACATGAAGTGTTCAAAAACCTGAGCTGATATATTACAGAATACTGCAGCAAAAATAATAGAGACAGATGGAATGATAGAAAAGTGGGCTAAAACCAGATATAGCTAACACGGCATTGGTGATCTTATAGCATAAGAGGATTGGCATAACTAAGTATTGGGGAACAAGTCACACCTCGAGGTTCTTATGTGTTTTACGAATATAAACTTTACAAAACTATCTATACAATAGCATTTTGTATTTTAAATACCTGTATCAGAAATATTGCCTGTCCTTGTACACAACCTAAACAAGATGGTAGTCGCGGTCTATAGACAAACAGGGTATTGAGGGGGTGCCAATACTTTGTGCACAGCTAGATATGCCTTACGGTTAGTAATTGTACACCTACAAAGTGACCTCTGTGGAAAGTGGACCTAATAAATTGTCATTTCAGTGTAATGTGCGTGTGGAGGATTGTGTATTCACTTATTTTTTTTAACCTGTCTCGGCTTCCCAGTGTTTCGAACCCTAGAGAATGCTGGCTCTCCTAAATTAAATCCACACTAATGGCATGCTCACTCCAACTGAATGGACTCTGGAGGAGACAGTGCGCCATGCTCACTGTGTGTGTGTGTGTGTGTGTGTGTGTGTGTGTGTGTGTGTGTGTGTGTGACAGAGGGATTACATGGTGGTGACAGGTGTAGATGTCTGTGTGCCTCAGTACAGTTAGGTGTGTAGGCTTTGGTGCTTATGTAAGTAACACATGACCTTTGACTCCATGACCCTTGTTCCTTAGCCCTGACCCCGTCGGCCCCGCTGGCCTTGATGCCTCCTCCGCCTACGAGCCCACACACCTCCACCGTGTCCAAACTCCAGATGCAGCTCCACCTACACGAGCTCAAGCAGAATGCCACTGACCTGCGCAAGCAGCTCGCCCAGCTCCGCAAGATGCAGGTAACACTCACACACACACACACACACACACACACACACACACACACATACACACACCTCTCTCTTTGCCTTTTTACTAGACATGTTTCACTTGTTGAACAATTTAATCATTTTCAACGAGTCACTAAGTCAAATGAGTCATTCAGGTGAACGAATCAGTATCTGAGTCGTTCATATCATTCAGTTGTTGCTGGAGGGCTTCACATTTATACTCACTAGATCCAAGACTGACTGACTGACTCGAGCAGCAGCGAGTCAACAGATGGAGAACTGCCTGAACATATCCACTGAGACGAAAGTATTCCTGAAATGGAGTCAACAGATTCCTGAAACAGATCCATGTTCATGAACCAAATGACTCAATTTGTCAATTTGACTCACACATTCAACTCGGATGAGACGTTCCAAGAACTCACTAGTATAGGTTTGTTTCTTTCAAGGGGTTTTTCTAATATCTTATACCACAGTGCTGTTGAATTCTCAAATCTGATTGGTCGATTGAAATTGTTCAAACTGTGAAATTTACATGTAAGGAGATGTTTAGTTAGCAGTTATAGAAGGAGTCTCCAGTGCCAGTGCTTTGTAACGGGTAGCTGTCAGTGTCATTCCAAATTGCTGTGGAATAAGCAGAATAAAACACTTCGTGTCACTGTGTTATTTTAAAATAATCACCTTTGGGTGAAACTCCATTTCACATTAGGCACATCATGCCACCTTGTCATTGATCATTTTCCTATAACAGCACACCGCCAAGGGTTCTATTCCTTACTTAACGTTTTACTAAAGCTTTGGCCTTGCTAGCACGGGGCAGAAGTGTAGTAAGGACGGAAAATCTGAAGCAAATAAATCTGAAACAGGTCTTGAACGTTTCTGACACATTGAGGTCTTTCTGAACCCGAGAGTCTCTGCAAGCTTAAAAAGAAATCGGTGATCAGTGATTGGGCTTCTCAAGACGCAGAGCCGTCATCCCAAAACTACGGGCATCTCTGTCAAGCCTCGTCAAAACGGATAAAACACACAGACAGAACAAGCAGGAGGGACGTTCAACCACACACTGAGAGTTTACTGAGAGTTCACAAAGCTGGAAGATTTCGACAGCAAGTGAAACAATAAAATTATTATTGTTATTATTATTTTAATTGTGAGTGGAAGAGGGGTGGGGGCTCATTTTGTATTGTTTTGCTGTCCCTTCAGGAACCTAATGTCCTCATGATACTGTGGAGGAGTTGTGCTGAAAAGCAAGCATGTTAGTCTAAAGGATAGATTTTGGTTTGGATGACTCAGTATTTAATATTTACTGTGGGCTTATATAGAGATGTAATGCAATACC